>CM042535.1:23418898-23671398 GCA_023630585.1 Cranoglanis bouderius
AAATTAATCAACACCGTCTGACCTATCAGAATTGAGAATTCAGCAGCACTGTGATAGAGATGTGATATATTAAATGATGCGTCTAAATTGAAAGATTAGAAAGTAAAGTTCAAATCAGGGATCTATAAGTTTTTATGATTAAATGTTTCAGATTATTGTTTTGGCTGAGACTTGTATTCCTGGTTCCTGTAGGTTGCTTTTTGTTTTTGTTTGTTTGTTTGTTTTTTGCACACAATCCTACACCATATCACAGCAGTATCACTAAGGGGAGTTACAGCTCCTATTATTTACAGCTTATTTTACAGCTTCATGCAGCTAATTTCAAATAGTGCAGTGAAAACTCTCTCGTCTACTTTTTTGTTAACCTGTGCTATGTTGTGCATTCCTGTAAGAACTGCACTAACACCTAGCTTGACACATCTCGCAGCATCGTTAAATTAAGTCCAAACCAATCTGGGTATCACTATCACAGTCTCCTGTGTTTACATCAACTGCTCCAGGTGAAGCGAGAGACGAGTGTAGGCGAGAAACAGTGGTGTGTGAACATCAGCAGTGTTGATGACAGAAGCTCAAACACGCAACATCTCATCTTCCTAGCGGAAGCACAGATGGAGCAGATAAGGTGGGATCTTAATTAAACCACACCCTTCCCTGCTGAGGCAGACAGCGGGCTGGCCCTCACGCCGCATCGGCTCCCCGTCTCACAGCGCCGTTTGAAGAATGGAACATGAAAGAGGCTGCACCTCTCGACGTGGGCCTGTATCATTACTCAAGCCCAGCAATCTTAATTAAAAAGCATTGCGTGTTATGTGCCATAACAAAGGAAGATTTGAGTTCATTTAAATCCAATTATGCCTGGACAGTATCTCCAAAGACGAGGGAGTAATTGCTGTTTGAACACACAGGCCTTTGTTCTATTGCCATGAGATTAATAAATGTGATCACAACAGCTGGAAAAGGCCTGCATGCTGCTCCAGTGGAGGCTTTGATGAAGCTGAAGAACTCCTCTCAAAAGGTACCTGAGCAAACTCAGTCAGACTTTCCTGTCTTGCCTCAAAAGCCACCATTCTAACTGCACAAGTGCAGCTGTAATGGGAGGATTAAACCATATCCAACAAATCACCCACATCTCATATGAACCCACTAGCTCTTGACACTGTTTGCTATAAAATCCCCAATAAAAAGAATTCATAAAACGTGGAATCCTCTAAGAGCTCCTATTTTGTTTGACCCTTTTCTTTCACCAGCTATTCCTTCTACAGGCTCAGGTGGCGGCTTCTCGGAGGCTGGAGTGAAACAGTGTCCTGATCAATAATTTTCCTTCTCTGCCATATGAGACAGAATAAATGATCTGTTTAAGAGAAAGCTTATGGACGGGAGGATGGGGCCCCACATTCCTGCGGGCTCCTGAATCAGTGATCCCCATTTTTCTCCTGCACTAACCGCCCCAAACACAGCCTAATCCCCATCTCTGACCAAACTCTCCTGATCAGACTAGTGTTGACCAATGACCGTGACCTCTCTGTCTGATGACCTATTGATCAAGTCTGGACTTGACTGGGGGTGATGTTCAATGAAAAACAAAATAGTTGGATAAAAAGGTGCTTGTGTAAGGGATTTTAAATCTCCTTAGTTCTCTGCTTTAAGACTGTCTTCAATTAAACTGATATACATTTCAGATTGGATTCTAAAATGTTGATGACAGCTTAACAGTAAAAGATACGGACCTAAAGAGCACTCCATATAAGCACTCTGTATATGTTGTGATAATCAGGCAGTGCCTTTTACAATTCTCTTAAAATATCTTCACTGTCTCCACTGAAATCATTTACAGCCCTATACTGACCCCAGGGCATTTGCACCTCCTTGTTATCTGTTTAGATCCAATCAAACAAAATGCAAAACCTGTTGCTACTGCAAGAAAATAAAATCTACAACTGTTTCAATCTCACACGAAAGATGTCAAAACCACAGGACTAAATTTAGTTTGATATGGATACAGGTATCTGTCAGATTCAATATCACACAGATGCTTTTTGATCTGAACAGAAGAAAACAAACAGGAAAGATATCTGTCAAAAACAACAAGAAGAAAGAAATTTTTTTTTAAAAATCTATAAATCTCCAAAGCCCAAATATGCCTCCAAGTGCACTTTCCCTGTACCCTCCTCCTCCCTCGCTGACTCATTGACATGTTGTGCTTCTCTATGATGTGCAAAGCTCAGAACCTGACCTGCTGCTCTGTATGGCTTGCAGCTATCTCCAGCATGCATGTGCAGTTCCTGAGGGAAACAAGCAAGTCAAACCTTTATAAATATTTCACTGCTGCTTCTCCCCTGCTCCCTGCTCCTCTCACTAATGCTCTCGCCTCTGCTCCTGAGCCAACCACTCCTCCCTCATCCTGCAAGCAGGAATTATGGGTGAAACTACATCTGCTATGTGACAGTCATCACTAAATGTGCTTTAAATTCGGTTTTCATATAATGCTTGGTTTTAAAACAATTGTAATAGGAAGCCAACAAACTGCTTAGTGTATTTTAGAGTACTGTTATTAATAGAGGAATGGGCTCCAAGCATAAATAATATACAAAAACATCTATTTGGCAGTCAATTTATACCACAGTGCTGTTGAATTCATCTTGCAAGGCAAATCCATCCATTTTCCATACTACTTATCCTACACAGGGCCGCGGGGAGCCTGAAGCCTATCTGTGGGAACTCATGGCACAAAGCGGGGGTCACCCTGGATGAAGTGCCAACCCATCGCAGGGCACAATCACACACTATGGATAATTTGGGAATGGCAATCCGTCTACAATGCATGTCTTTGGACTGGGGGAGGAAACCGGAATACCCAGAAGACACCCCTGAAGCACGGGGAAAACACGCAAACTCCACACACACACAGGGCAGAGACAGGATTCAGACCCACAAACATGCAGGTGTGAGGCATTTGTGCTAACCACTAAGCCATCGTGCCCCCTGCAAGGTAAATCACAGGTTTAAATGAATGTGCTTCTTTGAATACCTTATAATGTCTACAGTAAGTGCTAATTCACATGCAAATAATAAATGGATTAAAACATGTTATTTAACTAAGAAAAGTGTATGATTGTTCATATGGTGAAGCCTTCTGTATTTACCACTGATAGAAGTATCATCCACTGTCAACACTTTGTAATGGTAAGTTTCCCAGTATGGGAATGTCTTCAGGACAGAGGAGTTACCAGATTCGCAGTAACCTAACAACTGTTTTGTGAATTTTCCACAATATTATATATAAATAATAACTGATTTAAAAAAAGTGTGCCATGCCATTCTTTAATTAATGGGAAAATATGATTGTTGGCAAATTGTGGTGGTACAAGAGGAATAAAACAGTTCAGAAAGTTGTTGTTGATTGTTTTTCTTGCTATGTACACCATGCTATGCTGTTTCTTCCTTACTTATACACAAAACACCTTTAGAACATACACTGCTTAGGCTGTGGAGCTGTGTGTGGTCTGAGCATTTGCTCTCCACTCTATGTGTGTGTGTGTGTGTGTGTGTGTGTGTGTGTGTGTGTGTGTGTGTGTGTGTGTGTGTGTGTGGCAACAAGATCAATATAATAAAGCAGTAAGCTACCAGTAGTGCTTTCAGAAAAATCTCTCTCCCTCTATATGCCTATCCCTCCATTTTGTTCTACTTGCCCGTTTATTTCTCTCTCTCTCTCTCTCTCTCTCTCTCTCTCTCTCTCTCTCTCACACACATACACACACACACTTCAGAAAATGCACAGCACTCTGGGGGATATCTTGGCCTTGTGAAACATTATTGACTCATTTTAACCCACACTGATAACCACCCAATGGGCAAACAGAGAGCCGGAGGCTGAAAATGGGTAACATTGTCAGTCCTGATTTGGACTGTGGTTCACCAGTGGGCGTAGTGTCCTGCTGATTTTCCTTCCATACACATCTAATTCCTCTGGAAAACACCAAGAGGGATCAAAGGTCATGACAGAGGTCAAGCTTCACTATTAGTCTATGTTCAAGGTGATATTTCAGGGGTCGTATGTAAGATTAGTCCAAGAAGAGGCTGACAAAAGGGTCCAAGAGGATCACAGATCAGACGTCAGGGGGTTGGTATTAGATCATGGGCAAGGTGACAGGGAATTCTCCTGAGGGTGAAGTTCAGGTCCACAGTCGAGCGGATCAATACCAGCCTGGCATATGACACTACCTATAAGTGGTCTGCCTTTATTTCCTTTAGTTTATCTTACAGTTATCCTGTATTCATATGTTGTACTTTAAATGCTCTTTTCCAAATCTGCATCTGCATCAGAAACATAACACCGCCCTGCAACTAGAAAAAAGTTTATGCTGTTTTGCAAATCACACTTGTTTTTACCTATTTTGGTCATGCTGAGTTCAAATATGCCACTGAAAATTCCCTATCACGTACTGTTTTCCAACAAAATAAGAATGAAGTTTTTAATAATTTTGCTAAATTTATATTGCTTTCAGGGTTTTATTTAAATTGGTAGAAGCTGTCAAATTTCACTATTATTATTTATTAATGACAACAATAAGCACACAAAACATAACACTTGTTTACAACATGAACAGCAGACAAATGGTCTGTGAAATGTTTGTGAAAATCTCTAAATAAAGCTATTTCAAAAGACGAACATTATAATAATATGCAGAGTGCTTAAGGAGTGAACTTCCTTTTGAGGGATTTTCTGGAATGGCAAAACGCCCACAGATGTAGGAGAAATCATCTGGGCTATGCTTGCATTTCTGTTTTTCACTGGTCATTATAAATCCCTGAAATCAGGAGTTTTGTGTGCATGCAAGTGTGCCTAGCATTCATATAAGGGCTAATCAGAGGAAAAGTGATAAATTTTGGAATACTGCCCTGTGGCCCAGTTTCCGAAGGGAGTGGATCATGCTCTGCTTCAGTATGTCACAGTATATGTTGGCATTCATGGTTCCCTCAATGAACTGTAGCTCCCCAGTGCCGGCAGCACTCATGCAGCCCCAGACCATGACACTTCCACCACCATGCTTGACTGTAGGCAAGACACACTTGTCTTTGTACTCCTCACCTGGTTGCCGCCACACACGCTTAACAGCATCTGAACAAAATAAGTTTATCTTGGTCTCATCAGACCACAGGACATGGTTCCAGTAATCCATGTCCTTAGTCTGCTTGTCTTCAGCAAACTGTTTGCGGGCTTCCTTGTGCATCATCTTTAGAAGAAGCTTCCTTCTGGGACAACAGCCATGCAGACCAATTTGATGCAGTGTGCGGCGTACGGTCTGAGCACTGACAGGCTGACCCCCCACCCCTTCAACCACTGCAGCAATGCTGGCAGCACTCATACGTCTATTCTGCAAAGCCAACCTCTGGATATGATGCTGAGCACGTGCACTCAACTTCTTTGGTCGACCATGGCGAGGTCTGTTCTGAGTGGAAACTGTCCTGTTAAAACGCTGTATGGTCTTGGCCACCGTGCTGCAGCTCAATTTCAGGGTGTTGGCAATCTTCTTATAGCCTAGGCCATCTTTATGTAGAGCAACAATTCCTTTTTTCAGATCCTCAGAGAGTTCTTTGCCATGAGGTGCCATGTTGAACTTCCAGTGACCAGTCACCCCATTCACACCTGAGACCTTGTAACACTAACGGGTCACATGACACCGGGGAGGGAAAATGGCTAATTGGGCCCAATTTGGACATTTTCACTTAGGGGTGTACTCACTTTTGTTGCCAGCGGTTTAGACATTAAGCAAAGTAGCAAAGTGTCATTTCTTCAGTGTTGTCCCATGAAAAGGTATAATAAAATATTTACAAAAATGTGAGGGGTGTACTCACTTTTGTGAGATACTGTATATATATATATATATATATATATATATATATATATATATATATATATATATATATATATATATATATATATATATATATTTTTTTTTTTTTTTTTTTTTTTTTTTTAATGGTCATTACCTAGGCAAATTTGGTCCGCAGTACATTGAATTGGTGCTTTTTTCTCTCATGCATCACTCTCACACATTTTGTGGCCAGAGAATAGTAAAAGGCAATTACACACATGACCAAACTGATAGGCAGACAAATAGCTGCAGCCTTTATCATCAGCGAGAGGAAGCACAGCTGTTGCAGTGAACCACTGTTGTAGTTCACGTTTCAATTAAAGGTGGACGAAAACTTGTTCTATTTCATTCAAAAAGCAATTGCAGCACTAGCACTGGATAAGACTGCAAAAGAAACCAGGGCTCAATAATAGGAAATGGCAACGGAAACAAAGAGATTGTATCAAGAGGCTCTTTGGTCCCTCTTATTTCTTTTCCCAAAATAATGACATCTGCAATACACTGAAAAGTGAAACACTGGTCATTTTTTATATCAGTAATTGTATATGAATCAGCAAAAAGTCAAAATGATTTTCTCATTAATACAATTAATACACTGTACAAATAGTAAAAATCTATGAGATTAAAGGTCTAAAACATGTGATTCTTGATTTTTAGACAATGATGGCAAATCAAATTGCATTATCAAATTATAATAAATATTTCAGAGTGATTTGTAAGGAAATATGAAGAAATATGAAGCTATAGCAAGGAATAGGTGTTGACTAATGATAGTTCAACTGATTAAAGCACTTTCTTAAATACATTATCATTTCTATAGTAAAAGCTTTCTCACAGGGACTTGGACAGTGTACTGTGGATGCTCCATGTTTATTATTACATCTAATAATAAAAATAGGTTTAAAACATGTTGTTATTTAACAAAGAAAAATGTTTATTGGTTGATATAGTGAAGATTTCTGTAAGGAGATGTTTATTTAACATTTATGGGATTTATTTTTCTGTGACATATTGTTCATAATCACTGTGGTATTAGAAGAATAAAACATTTCGTGATGTGCTATTATTGGAGAATAATCCACTTTGGGGCAATATTACAACATGTCCCATCGTAATTTATTCCTTACATAGTAGCTCAGTTCCTCCAGTATTTTGTGATTTTTGAAATTAACGCAAAAGCAAGCAAACTCCACAATATTTGGAGGAGTTTGCAATTTTTCAAAATTACCTCAGATTTTCACAGATTTGCACGCCATGTGACGTCATCACAAAGCGCAATCAGCCAAAGCCCTCTTCAATTCACGTGAGTCGAATATGAGTACAGCTATAAGGTCTCATTTACCAACAAACATCACAAAACAATTCATGCAAATGCAAGTTCACCAATTCAAGTAGTTTTCCACAAAAAAAACCTCTGCAAGTTGCATTGCAAATTTTGAAAAAAGCAGCAGAAAAATCAAGCATTTTTGGCCGCAACAATCACAAAACAAATCTCCACGAAATCCTGTATGGACTGGTAGCTATTATATGCACTACTATGAACATACTCTATATACTTCTATACCCACCTGTAGCTACCACATGTATTCTTTTCTGAACACACATTACGCATTGGGTGAGAAACCCTTTAAGCATACTATGCATCTATTATCCTGTTTTTTTTCCATACTACATACATAAACATTTTTGATAAAGAGTCTGCCAAACCTTTTGACCAAATACTGGCCAATACTGGAAACTAGCTTCTTCCATTTGAATCACTTCTTATCATTATATAACTCCAAATGATCGTACAATCTGATGTGGGATCAAAGTTGGTCAGCAATAGTGTAGTCAGCATTTGAATGCTGCTGACCCAGCAGAGAGTGACAAGAGAGATAATCACAAGCTGTATCAGGGTTATGCGGGGTGATGAAAAGTGGAAGGAGGGACAGCAGGTGCTATTTTTCTCTGACAGAAGTCATTCACATCCTGCCATGGACTACTGCATCAGACTGCATTCAGACTCTTACTACTACTACTACTTATTTAAATCATGTTTTCTCTTTCAATATCAAGCTATCAGGACTGTTTCCTATAACTTAACTTATGATTTCAGTCATAAAGTGTGTATAGTAGTATAATACATGAGCAGATAACTTCACAAGGGAGAAATAATTAGCAGGAGCAAAAACAATTAATATGATTTGAGGCTTTTGATCTGCTTCTCTCCCTGGGAATATCAACCTTTGAGTCCAATCAATACTGCCAAAGCCTTACTAAGAAAAGACAGGAGATGACTAACTAACATTGGGTTGATTGCTAACAGATCAATGTAGCTTTCCAACTACATGGCCTCTAATGTTTAGGAGCTGTGACTTCACCAGCTGTTAACCACGTCTTCCAGTTTTTTTTTTTGTCTATTTCTGGAAACCATTTTGTCATACTCATACTGCACCATTATGCTCAACCACTAAGACAGTTATGTCTAGGCTCCTGTGAATATCTTTGTTCATAGTCAAAAAACAATGGATGTCAATTAGAGTTGACCTCATACATAACGGCAGACAGTTGTGTAGGATTTGTATGCCCTGGGCAGAGCTTAAAGAACATGGGCGACGCTTGAAAAACTCCCACTTTGCCTGCATAAATAGCCTTAAATGTCCAACACTGAATACAGCACAACAAACATCACTGGAGACAGTTAATAGGTTACTACAGTGGAGTCTGAGACCACATTGAAAATCTGGGAATTTTTTTTTCCATTTAAAATAAGATTTTCTGGATTTTGTTTTTTTTCTGCACTATTTCTAGGTCTCTATTTAGGTCCCTTTTGACCAGTCTGGCAGGCAGTTGAGGAGTAAAGGAGATATGCATGCACATGTGCGATTCTCTGTCCAGTTGCCTTTTCATTTCTAATACCATAGATAAGCAAATGTACAAGGTATGATAACCATCAATTTTCATACCACGGTATACTGTGAAACCGGTATACCACTGCAACCCTAATTTGCATGTAGAGAAAATACACAAATATTTAGGATTACTTCTTTCAGTGCCTTTGTCCAGTCTTGGTATCATCCAAGATGAGTTCTATAACTTCAAAGTGAACTTCTTCACTCCCCTTCACACTGTGGACTCAGCAGAAAAGTGGATGAAAACCTGAGGACATTGATAAATCCCTCAGTGCTTCCTGCACTACACACAGCCCGTGGCAGTGCCTTTGTAAGGGCATTAATATATTATTCACTGACAGATACACCTATGTATTTGATCATGCTTTGATTAAAAAAACACAACCTTGAACAACTGCATTTCTTTCTTCAATTGTTTTAGTCTTGAACCTGTTTGAGAGAGGAAATTTACCTTTTGATATTTTGCTTCGAAACACTTGACTATAATAAATTAGAGCATGGCAGGTTTTTTTAAATTATTATTATAGCACAAATACAAACAAAATCTTACATCTTCTAAATGATGTATAATGACTATGCATGTGTGTTAAGGTAATAGTCAAATGCATTCTTTGTAAATCTCCATGGATGGACTAGAAGATTTGTGCCATTTTATATGACAAATGACCTTGTGCTGCCAGTCACAGCCAAAGGAATTTCATGCCCAGATAACTGAATTAACAAACATTTCCATTAGCGGTCATGGGGGACATGTTCTTTAGTCATATTCTTAATTAAAGAACATACTCCTGCCAGCTTGTTTAAACACTCTCTGGTAAACGAACCATGTCAAGTTCGTCATGTAGGCAATTATGAATGCTAATGCAGAGGGCTCTTTTTCAAATGACGACTTTCTCAGAACATTGATAACATATGCAGCTCTGAGCACAGCTCAAGCTTACAGCTTCAAACCTTGGATGAACATTAATATTCCAGAACCAGGGTATAGGGCATAACACCCCTTTGCTTCAAAGTCTTTCCATTTTAGATGTGACAGCAGTGCTGTCAGCACTCTAGGCACACATTAACATTTGCTCAAATACCCAAATGATTATATCTTAAGTAACTAGCTTTTGGATCTGACCATATATTAGCATTATTATATAATCCATCTATGTCGCATCCATGTTTCACCCATGTTTCAACAATAAGAGAAACTGTAAAGTTACAAAAACCTCATAACATAGGCTACAAATAAAACAATCAATTGTGATGAACAGCATCGCTTCTCCCACAAGAGGCTATAATTCCTGAATCCCTTCACTCCACCTCCTTTCTTTTCATTCTCCATCTCTTCCATCTCCATCACTTTCGCCCCCACAAGACTTGTACTTGCTAATGAGGTGCTAACTCCTACATGAGCAAAGCAACAAGGCATTTTACTACTTATTTCTCTCATTTTTCAACTCTTATTTGGTCTACTGATACTTTTATGACAATTAAAAGGTGACTTTCACCTTCTAAATGTGTTCTCATACTGGATATTGAGTTTGACTGATGATCATTTCCTCTCAAAAGACGTGAAGTCATAACGCAGTATACTTTTAAGAATCTGCTTGATGATGTTCCAGTGTCCTGGAACACGCACATGCACAAGCACACATTAGTGGGCTGATGAATTTATCCTGTCACACTTACACGCTCTCTTTCTCTCCCCATGTGTGAAACCACTGGCGTTCTCCCTAAAGATGGTTGGCTCTGTATCATAATCCATCTGGCTTTATCATCAGCCAGAGTAAATGCTCACTCAGTGTGTTATGAGCCTTGGCCTTTAGCTGTTATATACAGTTTTAGGGTACAAATGCAATAACAATAGTGTTGCTTGTATTTCTGATCTAACATCTGTATTGGTAAAATCCTTTAGAAAAAATATTACTCCTTATTTTGCATTTTCTTCTCACAAGTAAGCACTTCACAGTTAACATACTGTAGTAAGGTTTATGCTTTGTCTGTAAAAGATTTTTAAAAAATCATCACTGAGGTTAATGTCAAAAGAAGGAAAAAATAGGAAAATTGACAGGATATGATCAATATGAAAGTTGCAAAAATTGAAATTGGTGTCATTGTAAATAATTAAAAGTAAATCAAAATGCTCTTAGACAGAAGGATACAGTTGGTGTTTGCTTCAGTGGATAGCCTGACAACTTTGTTTATAGTCCATAATACATGGTCAACCTCAGTATCATCAGTATCATCAAAAGTAAAGAAAGTGCCCCTAAGTGGTGCAGCTTTCTAAGGCTTCACTCTAATTGTGGATCACGGTGATGCCACTAAGAGTTCATGAAAGTATAACTGGCTCTACCCCTTTGGTGGGAAGGATGACACTTGGTGGGCATCTGTGAGCCTATGTAGTTTTCATTCTCCTCCAAGTGTTGCCTATGACATTATGAGTGGCAGTTCGAAAAGTGGTGTTGTTGTAGGAAGCAAGTGTTAGTTTTCATGTTGCCAGGTTAGTATGACCCTTACATTTTTTTTTTACTTATGTGAGTAATATGTGATCACACGTGAGAAACATGTGAAGGTGCATTTCACTATTATATGCCCTGAAGTGATCAAATTTGACTGTGATTGTGATCAAATTTGAACAATATGTGATTAGATGTGAAAATAAATGAATTGCATTAGAAATCATGTGAAAAATTAAAACATGAAAATAAATTAATCATATGTAAAAATATGTAAAAATCCTACATGTAAAAATGTGTAAAACATAACATTTTAAAGTCTCTAAAACCATGAAGTCTGAAAGGGGAGACAGGTAGGAATTGGACATGGGCTTGAGAGAAAAAAAAAACAGCAAATATTTACATTATATATAAACTGGTGATACCACATAAGAAACTGGTCAGTAAAAAACTGTACATATCTTCAATAATGGTAAATTAATTATTCATCAAGGCTTTTGCCAAATTTAACAAAGTGCATTTTTTTCACCTACTTTATGCTGATAGTGTGTTTAAGACTTATTGCAGTAGCGTCCAACTTACGAATGCAAATAGATTCGCCTCTGTGTTGGGTGAGATTACTGTGAAGTGCTGCTATTTGCATTTGAAAATGATCCGGATTGGAGTGAGCGAGAGGCGAGGTGCTGTTAGGGATGATTGGGAAAGAGTGCTTGCCACGATAAGCTTAAAATTGTGTTTGCCTAAATGCTTGCAGCAGCACACCTCACAAAGGCGCTTTAATTTCCCTGTTCCAATTTTTTGCCTGTCTTTTTATATACGTATGTGTGGCTTTAACTGTAGCCCTGTTCAACAGTGTTAGGTTTTAATACCATGCCCTCTTCTGGATCTACAGGCTGACACTATATCACCTCTCACTGTGGATTACAAGTCCAAAGCTACATGTCATACAGAGAGAGCAGTAATAAAGGTCATTTGAGTGCACTCAGAAATCAATGTAACTCAAACAAGCCAAAGCCTCTTACAATGTTCAGTCGAGGACTGTCAAAAAAAAAAAAAAACATATCTGCCCAACAGTATCGAAGTTGTCTGTACTAGGGCACATACAAGGCTTGTGTTTCACATACAATCATAGCTGAACAATATTAAATACAATCTGTATGGAGACATACACTGTGTCTGTTCATCAGAACATAAGCTCGTGAGGCTCTTATAATGTGCACTGTTCAAAGTTAGAAATATTCAGTTGGTGCTATAGAAATAGGGAAAATGGGAGGAGACATATATCTATACACCAAAAATAAAGAGACGAATGCAGTACTGGGTGGTGAAGCCCAGAGATTCACTCAGTAAATATGCCAAAGCCTGCTCAAACAGCCATCCAAGAGCACATGTACTCACATGGGTGAGACAGAAGGAGATTGGAAAGACAACTGTGCATTAATTTATAAATCAAGTTCAAGTCAATTAATCTTAAAAGGAAAAAAAAGAGCTCTGATGCACATCATTCACTTTTGCATGTACCAGAAACATTATGAGTTATGATACACCCCAATTTACCACATGCTTGAAAACAGTACTTTAGACATATATTCTCATCATACAACAAATTTCCACAGCCATAATAAGCCTTTCAGCTTCTTTCTGTCATATAATATATGTTAAAACTACACAAATAAGGATTCCTAACATCAGCTGTTTGTATTTGAGATGTGTGGGATCAGCTCACGTGCACTTTAGCCTTTGAGAATGTGGCATCTCTGCCGTATAAAGCTCTGGATCAAATCTGGGAGAACTGAGCGTCTCGGCAGAACACACACTACTGGTTGAATCACATTAAGCCTGCACAGCATTGGGTAATGGGATCGGCCACGGGCTTTTATGTTCCCCCACCCCCGGCCCACTCGCTCCTCTCAGCCAGAAGAACACGCCACGGCCCCAGCCGCCGTCACAGATGAATATTCATTACCACAGCTTTGTGCACATTTTCTTCTGGATACTGTTGCCCCCTCACCCCTCTCCTGCCCCCCTGTTTCTCCCCTCTAGACCACAACCCCCCCTCCCCCCCACCCCCTCCCGAGCAGCCTGACTCCACAGAGAGGAAGCAGTGTAGTGGGAAAATGAGCATGAATGTGTATTGGGGTGTGACTGGGTTTTGCATAACACTTCTGAGTCTGAAACATGCATGCACAATTTTTATTTCATGTGCATGTTTTTTTTTTTTATTATAGACACACTGTTGCTGAAGAGTTTTACATAAATATACATATTTTTAACTACTAATATTACATATTTTAATAACTACTAGTGAGTTATTGTACATGCTAAGCAAATATCATATATCATCTGTATTTTCTTTCAGTTACTAATCTATTATTCTGTAAAATCTTTGCTTGCCAATTTCAAACTCTATGGCTGATTCCCCACTTCAAGACCCGATCTAGTACAGCTCCTTCATCCTCTCTCCTCTGTTACAGTGACGCCTCAAATCATACTCTCTTTCTTGAGTGGCAGGTCATTTAGTTTCATGACCATGCTAGTGGCTGAAAGTGTTTCTGAAAGTGCTTCTCTTTACTCAGTATTTACTTCTAGATTCCATCTTCTGCTGTATATAATACTGCAGTTTCTCTGTTTTTGCACATAACAATAATAATAATAATAATAATAATAATAATAATAATAATAATAATAATAGCAGCAATACTAACAATTATTATTATTATTGTTATTATTATTATCAAAACTGAGTTAATAATAATAATAATAATAATAATAATAATAATAATAATAATAATAACAATAATAATAATAATAATAATAATTAATAATAATAATAATAATAATAATAATAATAATGTTTTTTGTCCACAGAATAAATACACAGAAATTTATTCTACCACATGCCACAAATATAAGGGTCACATATAAAGGCTGCATTAAACTGTTCGCTTTAGTAGTGCTGCATGGATATTCACAACATGCTTTATTTTGAAATCGTATTTCAGATTTTGAAGTTTTGAATTAATAAGTCAAACAAAATTTTAATGTTGAAAATGGTTCCAATTTAGTTTTAAAAAGTTATTTCAAATTTTTAAAAAGAATCAAGGATCCACACTCATTTCCTGACTGCCGATTAGCTGAAATAACAAAGATAATGATTTTACTATTGTAAAATTGAATTCCAAATTGATTTTTAATTACATATAAATTCTAATAGAAATTCAGTTGATTTAAGTTTAAAACAATTACAAAATAATGCATAAAACTTCAGATTTAGGAAAATTCTAATTCAAATCGTAGTGCGACATTTAAAAAATAAATAAACAAACAAATAAATAAATAAGTCACATGGCATTTGCACTGTTTTCACTGTTTTTTAAGTTTAAAAAAAAAACTATTTTCTGTGCAAATAAATACACTAAAGGCTTTTAATCAATTCTGGAAGGTGGGAGCAGACAACTTCCTTATAGACACATTCTTTATTTCACTGCTGATTCACTTCTGCCCCCTCAGCACCCAGACTCCAGATACAGTATGTTTCTTCAATCAAGTACAAGGACATGAATTATTCCTCTCATCAAAAGTGTAATAACTGCCTTTCATACAGCAACAATTATTAAATTATGAGTGGAGTACCTAAAATAAATGTTGAAGGTCTTAACATCAAAAACAGTAAGAAGAGTTAGAAGTTAATTTCTGCTGAAACTGCTTTGTATGTTGAAGTATTTAGTATTGGCCATTGAAGAAAACCTGTGAAAGGCAGCAGGTTATTAAAATGCAGAGTGTGAATGAGGTTAACGCTGACCTTTGGCACTGGTGATGGATGAGAGAGAAACTCTCACTGGCATTTAACTGCACTGGAAACGTCACCATGACAACCCTGACAGCAACAGCCGAATCCATGAATATGTAGGAGCCACATCTGGACAGCTGCTCAGGCTGAAACACTCCTGCTGAGGGGAGAGTGGGTTATGAGCAGGTAGGATGGACATCAGTAAGTCTGAGATCACAATAGTTATGACTATATAATCTACAAGAAGAGAAAGTGTATGAGAGCTCTACATGCAAAAAAAAAGTGTTGATATTGTCTAGGTGCATGAAAACCACATGTGAAAGTGATGAAGTGAGGATATATTCTTTAATACTAGCCATTAAATATCACAATCTTTGTTTTCGAAGCATTATAATAGCACTGAACAAGAACACTGCCTGAGTTCTATCACGACACTACACAAATCAATTTTCCCTGATTTTTCATATGAACCAAGAAGAAATGTCAATCTAATGCTAATAAATCATGCTGACATTGTGAAAAAATGGTCATTAGAGAAAACACTTTCCTATTCATATACAAAGAGGATTCAACAAAGAGGTTTTTTGCCCCTTTATTCTCAGTCAACAGCTTAAAGTGCTTTGGACAAAATGTCCTCCTGGCTTATTTTTACTGCTCATAATACAATAAGAACTCCATCAGCTCACAGCAGTTTGGCATGATATAATTACTAGTAAGCCCTTGGATGCTCGAAACATCTGTTTCTGACCTGTTTTTCATTCAATTCATTCAATTAAAAGAATATGTATCAACGGAGAACAATAAAAGTAAAACACAAAATATTCAGACTTGGGTAAAGGAAGGTGAGGTGTGCTCTTTTCCTGATTATTTGCTCTGGGTGCACCAAGCAATGCTTAAACCCAAACATCTGAGAGAAAATGAAAGAGGGGAGAAGAAGTGTAAGAGAATGAGAGAGAGGACAGAGAGGCAGAAAGAGGGAGTGAGAGACAGAGAAGGGGAGAGATAGAGAGAAATGGAGAAATAAAGGGGGAGAGCAAGGGAAAATAGGAAGAGAGAGAGAGAGAGAGAGAGAGAGAGAGAGAGAGAGATGGAGAGAGAGAGAGAGAGAGAGAGGCTTTGTTACTCTTACCCAGTGCACCTCATTGAATTGTAAATAAGGTGTGATATTTTTACAGAGGGGAAAAAACGAGTGCAGCCGGTGCACAGCAGACAGGCTGTCTGAATGTCTGCCTGCATCGAGCTTTTTCCACCACACACTCACAAAACACTCACACAACCAACAGTTCTAGCCAACACACATCAGGAACATTTTAGTTCAACCGTCACTTAGACCTTGATGACCTAGATGTAGAGAGGTGAAAAAAAAATCATTGGACTCTTCAGAATTGGTTTTAAGTCTGACCACATCATGCTTTCAAATGCAACTAAATTATTAAAGTAAAAAATAGATACAAGACACGTTATTAAATACATCAGTGAGAATGTGAATTTGAACATCATCAAAACCGACCTAAAACTGTTAATATAATGACATCATTAAATGGTTTTGAATCATTCTGGTGATATATGATATTTATAATATATAATTTCAAATACAACATTCTAATTTAATGTACACACATAAGCACCAGACAATACACTCTTTAAAAAAAAAAAAACTGTCCCTCTCCAGGAGACACTAAAGATTCCTTGAAGAGCCATACACCAAAGTGTTTCTCTACCATAAAGTGTACTCATAAAGGGTACAGAAAAATGCAGAACCCTTTCAGGAAGCTATGAACCCTTAATTAACCAAAGAACTCTTAAAGAACCCTCAAAGAACCTTTTTATCTAAGAGATTAGAGGCTGTACAATAACACAATTATATATATAATAGATGATCTTACCAAAGAGTTAAATATACCCAATTTTACTTGTTCTTTTCAGAAAAGATACTATACTATTATTGAAATCTTGGTTATTGGCCAATATCAATATCATATTCTTTAACTATTAAGCTTTAAAATCAACAATTTTAATTGAAGCACTTCACTTAAGTCCAAATAAATTTACCAACCCAAACACTCGGGTACCCTATACATAGGCATCAACATAACAAAACTATTTTTTATTTTTATTTAAATAAACCGATGAAATACAAATATCACAGGGATAATACTTATTGATGCCAAAATTAAAATTAATATGTAAATAAATCTCTTTCCAACTTTATAATAAACCTTAACAGAAAAATATCCCTGAATAACTTCAACATGAAAATAATTAACATTATAATAGCATTTTACCTCACTCTTGGCTCATAGGCCTTGTCCCCCCACCCCCCCACCCCGGATATCCAGTCCAGTTTTTTCTGTCGATATCCGCCCAAAACAGATACTGGATATCAGACTGGTGTTACCTCTTCTTTCATAAATAAATTTAGATTGTAAATCTATGTTGTGTGGAGCACACTTTGAAAGCAGCACAGCAGATTAAATAATTAAATAAATTAAAACAAATTAAATATTTTTTACTTCATTTGTACTTTACTTAATATTTATTTTAATTAAATAAGTATACTTTAGTATCTCTCAATGCAGTGCATGGTGTGTTTTCCTATCCTGTGCACTCTCGAGTATTATACATCATATATTCTATATATTGCCCCTCTTCTTTCTCATGTTGAAGTGATGAGACACTCATTAATTTAACTTGCTCAAAAGAATCTGTTCACTTTCAGGTTCATCCAAAGAGCAGTGACACAGAGCATCTCCCTTCTCATGTTTTTTCCTTTCTTTTGTAGCCTTAGGTCAGAAGATGGCTAAAAGCAATGAATGGGCAGATATCAGTGTGGTGTCCACTTTCTCTGCCATGGTAGGGCACTTACTTATTCTTGTTGCACTTAGCTCTGTCTTCTGTTGTGCACTCTAACCATTCCTCTTTCTCCATCCTAGTGCATTTCTTTTTCGAAACTCTCCTGCCCTCCCTTCACCTTCCCTTTCACTCGTCAGCTATCTTCTCATGTATCCTTTACCTCTTTTGAACTATTCTTTTTTCTTCTTCTTCTTTTTTTCATCCCTATCCTTTGTCCTGATCTCGCTCAGCGTCTGAAGGCCCTATGAAAAGGGGGCACTTGTAAGTGGAGCAGAGAGCAGTGGGATGACCTTGCTCTGGAGGTCCAAACAGAGCTGATCCTGCTACTCTGAAGAAGAAGAAAGAGAGAAACATTTAGTCTATACTTGTTTGAAGTAGAGGTGAAAGCTGCTTTGAACTGCAGCTCTCATGAATATGACTGCTTAAAATAAATACAATCTTCAGTGATTATAATGCATACAGAACAGTGTGCCATATGTGCAGTATCATCACAGAAGCATTACATTAAACTCCCCTTATAGAAAAATTCACAAAGTATTTACATGCAAGTAATCATATCATTTACACATATAGGTTTTAGACACTTGTATGTTCAGGACATTTTTCACATGTGGACTTTTCTCATGTAGGGCATGTGGTTTTATTTTTTTCCCACCTATTATTATTTGATCTATTAATAATAATATAACTAATAATATAAATTATTCACCTAATGTCACATGTTTACTTGAATACGAAGGCGCAATGCAATTTTCAGGGCAATTCTCATGTTTTTCATATGATTATGTGAGCATTATGTGATTTTATATTTCTCCAAGGATCACTCACCACTAACCAGAAATCAATGAACAAAATGCCTGATTGAAGATTATCACATGAGAGCAACATCCTCATAGCCACAGATATCACAGCATAAACAATAAATGTTTGACGCTATTACACAGAGTGTGATAAGATAAGAATGGATAAATATATGAAAGCAGTTGATGGTCTTTAACTGGAGGTGACATGAATACACCGAATCTTAGCATTCTGCTCGAGCAAGAGAGCACTTTCGAGATGCTTCACTATAAACGCCCGTGTATGAGAGGTGAAACCTGGGGTGATTATGAATATTCAAATAAAACAAGCAAAGTAAATTACAGTTATTTATGAAAAATTTCTTTGAACCCTCTTGAACTCTCTTTGTTGTGTTCAGAGCTTTTCGAGTGTTATTCTTTTTGAAGTAGAGAGAGTTTACAGTGAACATCAGCATAACTTTCTCTTTGTACACACCAATTAATCCTTCTGCCATTTCTATGGTACAAACACATCACTGAGCAGCATAAGAATCTATCCCTTACAGAAAAGTCACACGTTTTGATTATTCTCACTTATACATGTTTTAGACACTTCACTTGCATGTGTTTTTTTATTTTTCTCATATGATTTTTTTTTTTTTACACAATTCATTTATTTTCACATCCTAATCTTTCGCATATGATCACATATTAGTTGTACACGTGTACAATTTCAGGGCATAACGTGCATAACACCGTCACATGTTTTTCACATTAGTCACATGAAAGCATATGATTATGTGGAATCGTGGAAATTCTGCTTATTGAATACAACAAACACTATTCCTAATAACTAATAACTAAACAGGAAGGACAAGCTAAGGGAAGTTTGTACTAATAGTAGCAAATATTTAACCATTTTTCCTGACCTTTCAGCCTCTGTGCCTGGAACTGTGCCCTCCACATGCCCTCTGTGTGCCAGATAGACAGAGCTGCTGCCCACCCACATGCTCACCACCCGAATGACGCAACCACCCCCACACTCCCCAAAAGTGTCACCCAGTCCTTCTAACAAGGGTGAAGGCCATATGTGACTCCCTCATTAACAGCTACATGAAAGAGACAAGGAGTACAGAGGGACATCTGGGCCTGACTGAGACCCAGAACACACAGAGAGAGAGAGAGAGAGAGAGAGAGAGAGAGAGAGAGAGAGAGAGAGAGAGAGAGAGAGAGGGTGTCAAAGAGGCAGAGAAAAACATAGTGAAGGAGGAAAGAAGAGAGTCTGAACGATAAAGAAGAGAAAAACGAGACAGAAAGCTAAATCTACCTAGGAATATAGCCTCACAGGAATAGTCAACAACTTTTTTTCCCCCAAATGTACAGGGGGTGTCTAATAGGACATCACCACCCAATCACTTCTTCCAGATAATGCTGACAGAGATGACAGCCACAGTGGTAAATACACACACCCAAACACGGCACATTGCATGCTGTCAGTGGAACAGATCTTGCAGCTAAATCAATCCCAGGAAGCAGTGACACTCCTGTCATTTTACACACCTTTATTCCCCGGAAGACTCACAGATATGGTGCATAACTCCAGGTATTGGCAGAGGTCCCACTAGCTAAGAGAGCTGACAGGATGCTTAATGTCTTCTAACAGTCTCTAAACACTCTATACTGCTCTGAGCCTTTACAATGACCCTAAAAGTGATACTGACTCTGACCACACACTGAAATGTGTATCTGTCAGTCAAACTGATTTCTGCAACTTTAAAATAGAATCTTTTCTTGCAGCACTATGAAACTCTTTACCTTATTATCGGTCGTTTACCTTGTATATATTTGGTGTATGAATTGAGCCGGTACTCATCGGGATGCACTTCTACTGTATGTGTTGCTCTTTTGAGTGTCGAATATTTTATGGTATACTGGCATTTCTGATAAGCTTCCGGTACTCTGTTTAACCCATGCCAAGCCACAAAGTCATGTGGACTATCTAGCTAATAATTATATTTTCACTAGCTCCCAAATGCATGGACTTTAAATTTTATTACCTAGTTTGCATGCCACCAAATCTACATGCAGTACAGTTATATTTACATCCTATACCTTTCACCTACCCTTTCTTTTTTATCCTCAACTAAACCTCTCCATTTGCTAAGCTGCACTTAATGGCACAATAAACAAAAATAGTGCATATTTGAATGTTTTAGAATATTTCATAGTTCACAAAAATTTTATAATTGAATAATTTTTCTCTTCTAAATTCTGTCTTCTTTATTAAGGTTTAGCATCTTATTCATGGCATACATCTTCAAAATCACTTTTTTAGTTTGCTAAAACCGGTAACACAATACATTGTGTGTGTGCACGTGTCAGAGAGTGCACATGAGAGAGATGGGTATGCAAAAAAAAAACACACACAAAAAAAACAAAAAAAAACAAACACAAATGGTCAGCCCACGTAGAGGAAAGTGAATCGGCTCACTGGGACTTTCCCCAAACTTCCTTATAGCCAGTTCGCCCCGTCCATGTAACTCTAATGCAAAATGGCACACATAGTGAGTTCTCTACCATTAATTCAGTGAGTATGCGGTCTTTTAGCTATAAACTGCCTCAAGAGAAAGAAAATACAGGTATCAGCAGACAAAAGAAATGACATCAATAAGATTACAGGCCTAATATCAATTGACTGGTTGCATTGTTTACCTCAACCGATTTAGAGTTAGGGTAGGAAAGCTAAACAGAAAAACATGTAGTTGTAACACACACACACACACACACACACACACACACACACACACACACACACACACGCATGCTTGCTCTGAACATAGCAAGACTTAGCTAGAGTTCTCTCCAAGCAGTTCTCTCTCGTCTCAGACTGTCCTGGTCCACTGCAAACTCAGAGTGCCTCCTCCATTAGTGTTCAGCAGGATCAGTGGGGCAAGGTTAGGGATGCACGAACTGAGGTCCCCCCAGCCTGCCTAAGAACTCCTTCAACCAGGCTACTGTCAGAGGGAACAGCTGGGCCTCCTCCACGTTCCTGCCCCGTTTTTAACGGCAGGTCACCTTGCCTTGCTTAATACTGCCATCATCCTCCACTCCCACAGTCCCTCTGCATTATCCTGGCCTCACCTCCACACCTGAGTGCCTGGGTGAAGGAAATACGAAGCCTCCTTATCCTTCCTCATAGAGTATCTCAGGGTAATTACTAATTGAAATATGCTGATAACTGCATGGGCCCTGAAGCAGTTCTTCCTTTACTTATTTTGGTGGTGTTTTTTTTAAGGAAGTTTATAATCTTCTTCATCTTCACACATCATGGTATATCTGTTTCCCTGGAGCACTGTGTGGTCTGAGATGTAGAATGTAGTTTAATGTAACATTAATGTAACATTAAACTCTCAAAGAAAGAGTTTAATGTACCATTTCAGTTAATCACTTAAGATCTCTGAAAATGGTTAGGCAGTGGAGAAGAAAAGTGAAGATGCATAGTCTCATTGTAACACAGCAAGTTGTTCATAGATCACTAATCTTTGAAATGAGGTTCACATACTGTATATAGGTTCACGTAGGTTTTATATTTGTGCTTAATATTTTACATTAATTACAAGCCTCCCATTATATTCACAACCTTTGTTTTAAACAGTATTCATTTATTGGAAAATGTAGTAATAAAATATTTACAGTATAGCAAGTAAAATATATAGTGAATTAATTAAGTATAGTTTTGTACAACAAACAGGGTTTTTAAAACCTCATTCCAATTCTTCTCTGATCAATGTTTAGAAAGCTATCAATGTTTATGATTATAACACCAAATAAATGGCTATTTGGGCTATTTATTCACTATTCATTTCACTGTTCACAATTCATCATACTATTTTACTTTCCTTTTATTTTATTCTCTTATTCCCGTTCTGTGACCATGTGAAGACTATATAGCTCAATGCATGTGTTAGGCAGGTAGTAGAGGAGGTCTCTTGCACAGGTAAATTATACCTTGCACTGAGGCAGAACTCGTTAGTCGACCTGTCAATCAACATGAGGAACGTTGGGGAGGCAATCGCAGTGACACCGGCAAAGAGGTCACCTATGAAGACATTCATTTTCAATTCATCCCTCAGATCTCCATCGAAATCAATTTACTGCACATCAGCGACTTTGGCTTGCCCCCATGGCAACCAGTGCCATGCAGTCACTGTGCATTCTAACTACCCCACCTTATAGCACATCTGATTATGCAAACACTGCAATGTCAAAATGGAGCACTCAGCATTACCTTCATGTGCAACAAAACAGTAATCTCACATTAAACAAAGTCTGTAAATATGTGCCTGATTGTGATCATTATCTTAACAGGGAGCTCTTAGAGTCTGTACTTAGCCGTGTGGCTGTGTCACCCTGTCTGTCTCAGACGCGTGTGTCCTCTCATTGAGATGCAGCACGGGACACGCAGGCCACAGGGAGATTCGATCAGTGGCACTGGTATTAAATTAGTTGTTGGGCATTCTGCATATGTCAGCACAGTAGTTCATTAACAGTGTTTGTTTTTGAAAACCTGAAGAAATATGATAAAAAGGGGAAGATAAAGGAGAAAAACGGAACAAGGAAGAAAGCAGTGAGGAGAATAAAAGCACACACAGCTGAGTCATCAGACATGTCAAGGACACCAAAGACAAGCTTTATGGATTACACTTTTGGGACTTGTAATATCATTAAGTTTGTCTTAAGCATCGGACTCTGAAGTAAAAGTTTATGTATCAAATTTCTAGAAAGCAAATTTATGTTGATAAATGCATTAGCATTAAAAAGAAACCTGTAGGAAGCAATGCGTTATCATCAAATTTAGTATCTAGGATGTCACTCACCTACAAATATCTAAATTGAGTAAACTGTCTTTCCAGTGCTTTCCATTTCAAAGAACAGATGCCATTCTCTCTGCCAAACAGGCAGGTGTCACCATGTTAGCAGTTCAAATGTGTGAGAATGGGTCTGTAGGGCATGTCAGGGTGGAGGGGGCACAAATACACACCAAACTAGCAGAAAATAACTGCCCCCGCCCCCTCATCCCTCTCCTCCACCCTCTCTCCAACAAGCTCTATAATGCTACGATGAAGCAAAATGAGACAGCTCAGGGAGTGAGGGCTTCTCACCATGCCACTGCAGACTCATTAATGAAGAACTGAACACCTGAGATTTAATTAGGACATGTTAACGAGCCCAGGCAAGGCAATCTTATTAGTGGACCACAATGTTTTAAGTGGATGGGGAAAGAGTCAAGGCCCTTAAATATATAATGGGAAATCTAATTTCAGAAAAGAAAAGAATTCAGAAAGGAATGTCCTAGACCCAGATGTAAAAATGTAACATGGCTGGTACCAACGCTGGTGCTGCTGTACCTGGCTCTGAGGGGATTGAGACACTTAGCATCCGGCAACACTGACACTCTGTTATTAAAATTCATGTGTCACAGGGGCATTCTGCTAAAACTTCACCCCTGCTGAGAGCGGCTTGAAGATCAAGCTAGAATAATACTGGCTCACTGTTGATTTAACACCATTTTCACGGATGCATCTCTAACAGCAAGAGGAAGGAAAGCAAAGAAGAGGAAATATGGATGAAGAAATAAAGTAATTTCTGATTAGTGCTACTGATTATTTTAGAAAAAACTCGGGGAGAATTTAACATCTTAAACTGTTTCATTTTTAATATGCATCCATTTTGTTCATGTTTAACTTACAAAATGCAAAAAAGAAAAAAAAACATTGAAACTTACTGTGAATATCACTGCAATAGACTTCAGACTCTTAAATGATGTAATATCACAAGAAAACGTAGTGTGAAAAAAGCAAAGCTAACCAGAGAAGAGCAGTGCTATGTCTATCCATCCCATGCACCTATCCAGGGCAGTCATTGGAGTCCACCAATCTGTATTGCCATCTAGTGGCTAAACCCTAGCCTGATCAATATGCTAAACTTGCCTTAAACATGCCTACACACCACAAATCTATAAAATTCAACAACAATAGCTTTGTCTTTATCAAACACTTTCATTTTAAGAGTAAATCTGATTACCTATGTTGATTTCCAAGATTGTGTAGAGGTAAATGTTACACAAAATCAGGACGCACTGATTCAATTTGATTCGCTGTCCCTCGTACATACACAATCTGCATGCTTGTCAAGGCCAGCAAGTGATCAATTATTGAATAATTAACCTCTTTTGACATGCCTTGCACAAATAGATCAATAAAGATCACTTAAAGAGTGGTGTAGAACATGATGTACCATCAGTCTCCTTCTTCATGCTAGGCAGTGAGAACTGCTACAACATTTCATTAGCTGTAAAGGACAACTTTAAATCTGAAAGGGGGAGGGATTCATATGCATTTGTTTTGCATAGCTCCAAGGCATGCGTGGGTGTATGGAGGTGGTGGGGGGGTGAGAGACAGATTTTGCATACAGATATTATAAATGCAATTGTCTTCTTCATGCAGGCAAGCAGGGGGTTCTTTGGAAATTGACTTTTTGATTATTCATTTAGTGTGATAATTAAATAGTCCTTGCCCTGGGAACACAGAATGACTGAACCACGTCGAGGATATCTAACAGGGCTTGACGGAGCCCTTAATGTTTATCACCACTAATATTTCACTGCCTAAAACAATGCTTGCTGCTCTTCTGTGACCCATGACTCCCAGATTTTAACTGCACAAAACTTGTATGGAAAGTGACAACACCGAAAAGTTTTACCTACTGAATGTACCCTTAAGTTATCAAGTCTCTATGATCATAACTGTTACCTAAGGAACTAATACGTTTTTTACATTTTTAAAAGTTTGCAGTGTTCACAGCTAGACCAAATGTGCAAATTAATAAATAAAATTTAAAAATACACAAATAACACATTTATTAATTCCACATTTGCATAGTAATATATTATGCAATGAGCTCACTGTATTCCAGCTGAAGATATTATACTTTAATTATATGTGACCATTGTACACTAATTCATGTGAATGTATTTACTTCTTTCAAATATCAATTCTTTTTTTTTATCACAAGAAATCTTTTTTTTTTTTTTTCAAGTAATATGTTAAAGAGGCTGGATGAACTTAAATAGATATTTTCACAAACTTAGAAGACCATGAGGAAACAAATTAGTAAGTCTCTTGTAATTAAATTAAATTAATTAAAGAAAAAGTAAATTAAAAGCTAGCAGATTGGGTGAAACACCATTTTTTCCTACTCTTCTGGTAAAAAATGCCACTTTACAATGCAAAACATTGTATGCATTATCATTTCTGTGATCCTTTTGATTTTCTTTTCCTTTTATAAATGTTTTTCCTTTGATAATTCCTGTGGTACCTTTTTTATTCCATTCATGTCCACAAAATTCCTCCAAAAAACAAATCAAAAACATGCCACTCATATTGTCAGCATTACACCATGTCAGATAAACGTTTTACCTGGTCCTCACAATTTGAGATTTCACAGTTCTTTTCAGGAAAATGCTCATTTACATACACATTGCTGGTAACTTCAGGCAATGTTTTATCATTTCATGATCTTGGATTGCTCACATGGCTGGAAAAATATGCAGTCATCTTCCACCGATGAGTCCTGCACTTCTTAACACACTTTGCGGATGTCAGGAAAACTAAACTGCCGGAAGAGCCCTTGTTATGCTAATGCAGGATGCACTAATGGGAATGTTCAGGTTCACGAACTGCGTATCTTGTCATAAGTCAAACTGCATTTGAATAACTTCTATGAAAGTTAGTGACTCCAACGCCAGTCTCTATTAAACCACTGGTCTGAAAACAGGCCTCGTTTCCCTGTTCCGTTTAAAGAATGGGCATAATTTTTCATAAATGTAATTTAAATGAAGTTGTGGTAAATCTGCAATTGTTTTATGGACCTGAATAATCATGACAATAGAAATGCTATGAATTTGAATAGAACACATTTGAATTATAAATTTGTTTATAAATTATGGAAAATTTCTCCTATTAGTGTATATTTTAAAATTATTTCCTGCTTGCAGTCCCTTTCAGTTCACACAGCCCTTTTTTTTTTTTTCGAGGGAACATTAATAAACATGTTTACAATTTCATGTGCTAATCATTAAGATGCATTACCTGGGGTTATGGCATGAATACTACAGTTCAAGTCATCAAGTCTTCCTTTTTTAAATAATCAGCATTATGTATAAATCTTTCTGGAATAGTTTGGCAGTTTTGTGGAATATAATGAGTTGAGAAGTTTTACAATCTGCCAACTAATATCATGAGCATCAAATACAACAAAAAAAAGTAATACAGGTAAATCATGCTAAGAGGATAAAGTTAGTATACACTTTAAATATATTTTAGTCTGTGTTAAAACAGTGTTTAAGCAAATTATTATACTGTTACTGAAGAAATCTCTTTAACTATATGTATGTACATATTTGTATAGGTAAATCATAAGCATATATCTCACAACAATAATGAGTACCAGTGCTACCAATTCTAACCTCTTTCCCCTCTGCAACCCCTTAAAAATCGTTCAGGCTAATTTCAATATTCATGAGCTCTCCACAGGCTCAGTTCAGCAGTTTCCATTAAGCATTAATTAGGCGCCGGAGGGGGAAGCAAACACAAATAAGGAGCTGAATAACTAATTAAGGTGTTTGAAATGCTGGAGGCCCACAATCCCACTAATGTCTGGTTAGGTTTGAACAAGGTTTTTTGGGGGGGTGGGGGGTGGGTATACTTACACAAACACACTTACACATCTTACGGAAATCCACACTAACACAAGGACAGTTGCACATCAAAGTAAATATAATACATTGAAGAAGGCTTAGAAGTTTAAGCTGAATGTGCAAAAAATGACTGGCCTAATACAAATACAGACCTCAGCATGGGTAGATGCTTTTCAATAGGACATATGTCTCCCAGATGTGGCCTCACCGCTAAGATGAAAGACATCCTTCATGTTTTTAATTTGTAAACCCATTTGATGGACATAAAATCATTTCATGATTATGCCATACAGCACACAGAGCCAGCTTTTAAATCCTGTTTACTGGTTTACAACCTGAGAAGGCCCTTATACCACATTTAAAGGGCACATAAATATGATAGATCTGTTTGTCCACAACTGAAAATACTAAATTTTAAAATATCTCTCACGAATAATGTTTCAAAATGAACATGCAGTATAGTGTTGCTTATATTAGATTTTATGTTCCTTTATGTGATCAATTTAACCTTAAAAGGAAGAATATGAGCTCCACATCATTAGAATTTAAATTAATAACCATCATATATTTAACGTATCAACAAGGGCATAAATGTGTATGGCAAAATGTTTAACATGTAGAACATTTGCCTATATTTCCATCCATCCATCCATTTTCTGTACAGCTTATTCTACACAGGGTCGCAGGGAGCCTGGATTCATCCCAGGGGACTTGGGGCACAAGGCAGGGGACAAGGTGTCAAGCCATCACAAGGCGCAATCACACACTATGGACAATTTTTGCCAATCAGCCTACAATGCATGTCTTTGGACTGGGGGAGGAAACCGGACTACCCAGAGGAAACCTCTGAGTCATGGGGAGAACATGCAAAACCCATGCACACAGGGCAGAGGTGGGAATCACACCCCCAACCCTGGAGGTGCGAGGCAAACATGCTAACCACTAAGCCTCCCTGTGCATATATTTGTTATGTTCAAAATAAACACATTATAACAATGTTATTATCATAAGGACAAAGCTGGATTAATTCACTTATCTAACCTTATATTAGAGTGAGTTTATACAATTGCTCTGCTAATAAAATGTATTAAACTGTTCTAAACATATTTTTGTCAACAAAAGGTGTATAGGGAGCCTTGTTTGCTTCAGGGTCTGCATAACACCAAACATCTTATTTTCTCTGCACGTTCCACCTTCATTAAAACCATTTGTCCTGTTCGACTGAGGCTTTATAGGATAACAGCATGGTCGAAGATGAGGATTTGAAATACATTAGGAAAATAATTGATATTTCTATAGAGGAATTAAGCATAAGCTGGGAAATAAGATTTGAACTGAAGTGATGAATCCTAAACAGGTACTTTAGGCTTAGAGACTGTCACGCATAATAAGTATGTTCCATATATGACTCTTGAATAGCTTCAAAAGTGTTCAAAAGTTACACAGATAAGTAAGAAAATACAATGTGAGCTGTCAATCATTTTTCTCATTACTTTAAGAAACTTTTGAAAACTCTGTCAATGTGGATGCCAGTTTGTAAAGTCAACTGTTTCTTTCTCTATTACAGTGTACTCAGATTTTGGAGTTGATATTAAAAGCACAAAAAATGATCCACAATGAACATTCACACCATACATGAAACTTCTTATACTTTACTGTCCAAAGTCTTAAGCCACAATGGAAAATAAACTGTTGAAAGCATTTTACCTGTCATGCATCTAAGTGTTTCCCACAATATCTGAGTGGGGAGCCCAGCGTATATATAAAGGACATTCAGAGAAAACGCACCATGTTTCCTATTTGGCTGTGATACGAACGATACTAAGGGTCAGGGGGAGGTGGAAGAGAGAGGGAACCGGACGATGCAGGTAAAATATTCTCCTTTCCCACTAATGCTTAAGTGTTAATTATCCATTGCTAGTTTCATTGCTAGCTAGTAACTTCCAATTGTAAAGAAGCTGTCATACTGCTGCATTAGCAAGCAGCTTGTGCAAGTTCACTTTGCAGAGGAGCTCCTAATATTTGCACGATCAAATTCTGCACATAGCGGAGCAAATGACCACGACCAACCACCACCAACAAATATTCCCCTGGAATAAAGTAAGCACAGTCCGTATAAGTAAAGTAAGTGCTTATAAAACAGAAATATTTTATAGCCTGATCCACTAAACTGACGTGTTAAACAAAATAGTTCCAGTTTATTTTCCCTCGCTTGTAAAAACAAAAAGTTTAAAGTAGTCAGGAAACACATTTTCAAGCAGCAGAATGTGACTAATAGATCAACATAATTCCAATCATTATCAGTTTGTTGTTGCCAGTTATATATCATGACACTTTGAGCACTCTTTTAGCCACCTAAAACTGTTTTACCATCCAATTAAAATCAGTTACTGGTGTTTCACTGATAAAACACCAGTTTTGCTTTTATTAGAGTGTTTACACTCTCATGAGAGCTGCAACTTAATGCTGTAATACAGGGTATATTTAGAATTTCACTTATTATATCAGTGAAACTGTGGACTTGCCACACTCTAAAATGAAATGTGGGCCAGTAGTAGTTCTTCGGTGGCTTAGTGGTTAGCACGTCTACCTTGCACTTCCAAGGTTGGGGGTTTGAGTCCTACCTCTGCTCTGTGCGTGTGGAGATTGTACATTCTCCCCATGCTTCGGGGTTCCTCCCCCAGTCCAAAGACATGTGCTGTGGCCTGATTGGCATCTCTAAATTGTCTGTAATGTGTGTGATTGTGCCCTGCGATGGGTTGGGATAGGCTCCAGGCTCCCCCATGACCCTGTGTAGGATATAGAAGTGGTACAGAAAACGGATGGCTGGATGGAAATATATGTGCATGTTACACATTTATGCCCTTGTTGATACGTTAAACATATGATAGTTATTCATGTAAATTCTAATGATGTGGAACTCATTCTTCCTATTAAGATTAAATTGATTACATACAGCAAAGGAACATATGTCTAACATAAGCAACAACCTATTTGTGATTATTTATTACCCAGATCAGGGATTTGAATACATTTCAATTTAGGAATTAAAAAACATTGTAATTTTGTTTTTATTTTTCTGGAACATATTGCGTTTGTCATAAATTTATTAGATTTAAATTTATTAAAAAGGACTACAAAGATTACAATTAGTTTTCTACAAGGCCTGTGTTAAATAGTCCAGTCAATTTTAGACATCAAAACCAATTGTAACCATTTTTTTCCTTTAAAAAATATTTCATTAACACAAAGGTCATTTTACTTATTTTACTTAAGCTATACCTTTAGAGTGTATGGTTTCAGTTTGCACCAATATTCAATTCAATTTTATTTATATAGCACTTTTCACAATAGACATTGTCACAAAGTAGCTTTACAGAAATGACACACCTAGATCCCTAATGAGCAAACTAGAGGTGACAGTGGCAAGGAAAATCTCCCTGAAACACCAAGGGGAAGAAACTTTGAGAGGAACCAGACTCAAAGGGGAACCCATTCTCTTCTGGGTCATGCCGGATAGTGGGACGTTATACAGGTGAAGAGGAGTAAAGGCAAACGGTAATAACTGTGTTGAAAGGATGTTTATTATGAACATATTGTGAATAAAAGTCCTGGTATGAGCGCAGGACAGTCTTAATGATTACACTGGTAGTTTTAGGTAGAAATCTACAGTATCCAGGTGAGATTATCTAATGAAGTAAGGGTGAGACTTGGTCATAAACCCATCCATTAGAAAGGAATCTCTATATTACGCTCAGTGTGCTATATCCAGGAGATGTATGCAACTTTGCTATATAATTAAATGTGTTAGACTCTGTATCTGTTATATGGTGTTTTACAAGAAAAACCTACTGCCCACTGGTCTAAGACTTTTGCACACTACTGTATCAGTGCCGCCGGGATTTTGAGATTTTGCGATTGCAGACATTAACGCAAAATCAAGGAAACTCCACAATATTCACAGGAGCTTGCAATTTTTTAAAATTGCCACAGATTTTCCACAGATTTGGCACAAGAATTATGTGACGTCATCACAATGTGCCATGTGATGTCATCACAACACGCATTCAGCCAAAGCCCCCTTTGATTCACGTGCATTGAACATGAGTACAACTAAAAGGTCTCACTTACCAACAAACATCCCTGCGAAAGACCGTGCAAAACAATTTCGTGCAATTGCAATTTCACCAATTCAAGTAGTGTTCCACAAAAAAGCACAAAACTCTTTTGTTTGTATCACAAATTTTGAAAAAAAGTGCAGCAAAATCAAGCATTTTTGGCCACAAAACACTCTGCAAAATCCTGTACGGACTCACTGTATATATAATTTTATAACTCATACCTATTTAACTATTTTGCATTGACTCCCAGTTACATTCCCACATTGACATGGCAGGCATGGCTTCACATGTTGAACAGCCTCATTTGTAATCTCTGTAATGAAATGTGACAAGCACAATTAACATGCTCCTCTTCTCAAAAATTTTTGGCCACACAGTTATATTCCAAACTTCAAATGACATTGTTTTCGATTATAGAGCTGGGATAAACACTGATATTCTTACCTTTTTAAAGTATTTTATGCACTCTGAACACAGAGAATCTGCAAGCGTGAGAGAGTGAAATGAATCTGTTTCTGTCCTCTCTCCCCAGACTGATGGTTTCTTACCAGGTCTCTTATCCTCAGACAGGGGAAAGGCCACGTTTGCGCAATATGTCCTACAGCCACAATCCAAACCTCAGTCTTTCACTCCTTCAAATCCTCATCAAAGCCCACAGGCCTCCAGCAGTCCCTGATGTTCACCCCAACCTGCTGGGAGGCAAACCACTTTAAATTAAACTAATTACTCCAACACCCAAATGTCTGCTTGTTTTCTGTAACAGCGAAGTGCCTAAAAACTATTTCAACACTAAACAATCTTTCCATCATATTTAATTAAAACTCCTCCACGTTCCCAAAGTCAAAAAAAGTTTTTCTTTTTATACAAAATATTAATATTACACAAGAGGACCCCACAGATAAATAAGAGTAGACTGACAAAATTTCTTTATAAAAATAGCATCAATAAACATATTTGACTTGTGCAGTATATTTAAAGACAACTTGCAGTTCTCAGATGCACAAATTATATTATTATTATTATTATTATTATTATTATTATTATTATTATTATTTAGATTTCTTGCTTTGTTTTGAAAGTACACTATTTGTGCTGCATTATTCATCTTCCCTGATCAAATAGCAAAATCACTTGATTACCTTAACCACTGTAACCGTCACATTATTTCAAACCAAACATGTGCTACTGTATGTGCTCATAAAATTCTGTTTATGATTTCTTGGATTGAACTGACTCCATTTAAAAATCGCATTCATATATAGATGTAGGGACATCTGACAGAAAAAAAATGCCTTGTGGATTGCAGAAGTCACAAACTAATAACACAATTGGTCATTCTTATATGTGATTCTACAACTTCTAAAAGAAGAAATCTCAGTTCTAAAAGATTGAAACCAAGGCATCGGACACACAACTGACCAACTGAGGGCTTATAACAGTGAATGTAGTGTAGAACTGGTGACTCCACAACATTCAGACACTATCCTTGGAGCTGGACATGTACAGCGTGCTCTCTTACATGTGATGGAGCTGGACGTGTACAGCGTGCTCTCTTACATGTAATGGACCTGGAAGTGTACAGCACGCTGTCTTACATGTGATGGACCTGGATGTGTACAGCGCGCTCTCTTACATGTGATGGAGCTGGACGTGTACAGCACGCTGTCTTACATGTGATGGACCTGGACGTGTACAGCGCGCTCTCTTACATGTGGTGGACCTGGATGTGTACAGCGCGCTGTCTTACATGTAATGGACCTGGACGTGTGCAGCGCGCTCTCTTACATGTGACGGACCTGGACGTGTACAGCGTGCTCTCTTACATGTGACGGACTTGGACGTGTACAGCGTGCTCTCTTACATGTGACGGACCTGGACGTGTACAGCGTGCTCTCTTACATGTGATGGACCTGGACGTGTACAGCGTACTCTCTTACATGTGACGGACCTGGACGTGTACAGCGCGTTCTCTTACATGTGACGGACCTGGACGTGTACATCGTGCTCTCTTACATGTGACGGACTTGTACGTGTACAGCGTGCTCTCTTACGTGACGGACCTGGACGTGTACAGCGTGCTCTCTTACGTGACGGACCTGGACGTGTACAGCGCGCTCTCTTACATGTGACAGAGCTGGACGTGTACAGCACGCTCTCTTATAAGTGATGGACCTGGACGTGTACAGTGTGCTCTCTTACATGTGGTGGAGCTGGACGTGTACAGCGTGCTGTCTTACGTGTGATGGACCTGGACGTGTACAACGCGCTGTCTTACAAGTGATGGACCTGGACATGTACAGCACGCTCTCTTACATGTGGTGGAGCTGGACGTGTACAGCGCACTCTCTTACGTGTGTTGGACCTGGACGTGTACAGCACGCTCTCTTACGTGTGGTGGAGCTGGACATGTACAGCGCGCTCTCTTACATGTGGTGGAGCTGGATGTGTACAGCACGCTATTTTACATGTGATGGAGCTGGACGTGTACAGCGTGCTCTCTTACATGTGGTAGACCTGGACGTGTACAGCGCGCTCTCTTACATGTGGTAGACCTGGACGTGTACAGCGCGCTCTCTTACGTGTGGTGGAGCTGGACGTGTACAGCGCGCTCTCTTACATGTGACGGACCTGGACATGTACAGCGCGCTCTCTTACGTGTGGTGGAGCTGGACGTGTACAGCGTGCTCTCTTACGTGTGGTAGACCTGGACGTGTACAGCGCGCTCTCTTACATGTGGTAGACCTGGACGTGTACAACGCGCTGTCTTACAAGTGATGGACCTGGACATGTACAGCACGCTCTCTTACATGTGGTGGAGCTGGACGTGTACAGCGCACTCTCTTACGTGTGTTGGACCTGGACGTGTACAGCACGCTCTCTTACGTGTGGTGGAGCTGGACATGTACAGCGCGCTCTCTTACATGTGGTGGAGCTGGATGTGTACAGCACGCTATTTTACATGTGATGGAGCTGGACGTGTACAGCGTGCTCTCTTACATGTGGTAGACCTGGACGTGTACAGCGCGCTCTCTTACATGTGGTAGACCTGGACGTGTACAGCGCGCTCTCTTACGTGTGGTGGAGCTGGACGTGTACAGCGCGCTCTCTTACATGTGACGGACCTGGACATGTACAGCGCGCTCTCTTACGTGTGGTGGAGCTGGACGTGTACAGCGTGCTCTCTTACGTGTGGTAGACCTGGACGTGTACAGCGCGCTCTCTTACATGTGGTAGACCTGGACGTGTACAGCGCGCTCTCTTACGTGTGACGGACCTGGACATGTACAGCGCGCTCTCTTACGTGTGGTGGAGTTGGACTTGTACAGCACTCTATTTTACATGTGATGGAGCTGGACGTGTACAGCACTCTATTTTACGTGATGGAGCTGGACGTGTACAGCACGCTATTTTACATGTGATGGAGCTGGATGTGTACAGCGTGCTGTCTTACATGTGATGGACCTGGAAGTGTACAGCACGCTCTCTCACATGTGATAGAGCTGGACAGTTTCATCCATGTTTGTGCCTGTGCAGGAATGATTGCAAGCAATCACCTAAAGGCCACTACCCTGACACAAATCATGGCATAAGGGACAAACTGCACTCACACATACAGTACAAACACAACCCATAATTTCCCTTGGCGCGTCTGAAAAGGATTGTTTATGGTAACCTTGTAATCAACCTGCCTGGCAGCTCCACCATTAACCACTATAAGAAGGCGAGCACAATCTGGGAGTGAAAGTGGGGGAGGCTCGCCTCTCTGATGGAGCACGACGCCGGCCCTGCCATCTTCCTCTCATCATCCGTTTTCAAGGAGCGCAATTTCCATTTCAGTCGGATTACACCTTTTAATGTATCACAAGCATTAAGTGGAGGGGAGAAAGGGGGGAGAAAAAGAGAGGAAGAAAAAAAATCAGCTTCTCACACGCTTACATTTCAAACGGCGTATTCGAGCCTTTGAGTGAAGAGGAGTAGATGAGTGCCATCGCAATTAAAATCAAAAGCCTGGCACGGCAGAGCACTGGCCTACAATAACCCTTTGTGTGCCACCGAACAGATGGGACAACATGGACAGCCGAAATTGGGTTAAAACGTGATGAGACATTACCTGAATTCAGCGCAGTGTGTGTGTGTGTGTGTGTGTGTGTGTGTGTGTGATGAGGAGTGCGTCACCTCAGCGAGAGGAGATCCCGCGCTAATTACAGCGCACGCGCACATCAGACGCACGTGAAAAGGAGCCTGTAATCTCGTTAAGTCATGGCTATGATTAAATAAAAACGGTTCAATAATGAGGCGCAGTCTTCTTCTGTCTTCTTTTCTTTCTTTTTGTGGAAAGAAGAAAAAAATCAACGTGACCATTTTCTCTTCTGTTGTAATCATATTTAAACGCTGCTTGTTTTCTCTTTGTTGCATCGCCACATAACGGCCCTTTTCGTTAAGAACAGGTTAAGGCTGATTTATACTTGCGTCAGGACGTCGTGCTGGTTGTCCTTGATGAAAACACACACACACACACACACATACGTCTTGTTAGGACCACAGACATAACTATGAATGCAGCCAATTAATGTAAACGCATTAATTAAAGTTTTCCTCATCGGACCCTGGCAAATGTCCGTACAAGATCCAAAATGTCAGATATTTGCTATCCTTGTAGGGTCATTTAGTCCCCATTATGCCCCCCTCAATACCCCCATAAACACACACACACACACACACACAAGCGGGGCACGCACGTACGCACACACACACACAGACACACACACACACACACACACACACACAGTCAAGGCGGGCACACACACACACACACACACACAGGCGGGGCACGCACGTACGCACGCACACACACACACAGGCGGGGCACGCACGTACGCGCACACACACAAACACACACACACACACACCCTGAACACTTCTTTCTTCGGAATGATGCGTCTTAATTATATGCTCGTGCTCTGCATTAATACGCGTGTTTATATAACCCATTGTTTATTCATTATTTCAAAGATGTTTTTGGAATTATGTTAAATAATGTCTACACAAAATCCTGCCTTTAATAAGACTTGCCACTTTTTTGTTCATGCAATTCAAATAGTACCAGGTTTCCTAGGGGAAAGACAAAGAAAATAAAACGTCGACAGAGATTACAGGAAAGATTGCAAGATTAAGGGGGAAAAGGCCTTGGGAAAGTGTAGGATAGAAAAACTTGAAGAAAATGAGTCAAACTTTTGATATCTGTAGCACATGGGCGGGAGAGGGGTACTGCAGCCTAACCACAGCTTGCATGGCACAGACTACAACTAAAAGTAAATTCAGAATATTTACATGTAGCCTATAACAAACATAATATAATAACTAGGCTATAAATAACTATAAACCAATATATCTTACTTTAAACAGAGGCCAAGACACACTTATTAAGCATTACATCTGTAAAGCTGGGTGCCGTACATATCAGTTTACAAATCCAATTTTCGGTTCGCAGCAAACGGATTATGTATTTAGAGCCAAAACATAACTGGCTCTAAAAATGAGATTTAAAAATATCAAGAGAGGTACCGGATCTGATATGGAGAGGAAGGCTATTCCATATCCGAGGAGCTGCAAGAGAGAAAGCCATATCTCCTTTTGATTTTAGACGAGGCTTGGGAATAGTTAACTGAAACCTCTGTGCAGATCTTAATGGTCTAGAGGATGTATGTTGCTGAAGAAGTCCAGCAATATAACTGGGTGCCAAGCCAATTATACCTTTAAAAATAAATAATAAAATCTTGTACTGAATTCTAAACTTGGAAAATTGGAAGCCAATGAAGGGATGCTAATACAAGTGATATATTTGCATATTTCTTAGTCCCAGTCAAAAACCTGGCAGCAGCATTCTGAACCAACTGCAGGCATGAAAGTGAGGCATGGGAAACACCATAATACAATGAATGACAGTAGTCCAGTCTGGACGTAATAGTAGCATGCATAACCATTTCCAAATCATTAAAAGACAAAAAAAGGTTTCAATTTCACAATAGTCCTTAATTGGAAGAATCCACCTCTAACCATGTTCATATGCTTATCAGACTTTAATTCAGCATCAAAATAACACCAAGACTCCTTACTTGATTGTGTACCTTAGATTTAAAAAGGCCTGAATGATTAATTATATGTTTAGTTGAACTTGGAGGGCCAAAAACTACCACTTCAGTCTTTGATTCATTCAGGTGGAGACATTTGGCTGCCATCCACTCCGTAACATCATTAAAGCAATCAAAAAGTGATTATAAGGCCAAATTATCCCTCACCATTAGAGAGAGATAAGCTGAGTATTGTTAGCATAAAGGTGATAATGTTATGTAAGCATGGGGGAAGGCAGGATGCATGCGCAGGGGAAAAGTCAGTTTATTAGGAACACATGAATTCAAAAGTAGCAGAACACAAAAAAGGAAACAAACAGTAATCCACAAAAAGGTAAAGCAATAATCCACAAGGTAGTAATTCCAAAATAGCAAGGCAGTAATTCCAAAGGGCACAGAACATGAGAACAAAACAAAAACCAAAGCAAACGCACGAGACTAGGCTATGGTCTAGGAACAGGAACTATGAGCTAAGAGCTATGGTCTAAGGGTGAGAGGAAGCGAGAAGGTAGAAGGCATAACGCACATGCCAGAACAAACTCTAATACTCCACGTTGAGGTGGAAACAGGAAGAGGTTTAAATAGACAGAATAACCAGACACAAACGAGACACACCTGAAACTCATAATTACACATAGAACGGTAAACTAATGAACATACGAGGGCGGGGACATGACATGGACAGAGAACCAATAAACATTCAGAGGCGGAGACATGACGTAAGCGAAAACACAAGCGCATGGCAAAGTAAACAAAACGTGAGTTCATGAATGCATAGTCCAGTGGGTTTTTGTGAATGGAGCTCGTGCTACTACGGAGAGTGGAATGCGGAAGTGTTCGTGCAGCGAACGACTCTGGGAGTCAGCCGCTTGCATAGAGAGTGACTTCAGGTGCGAGGGTTCTCTAACAGAGCCCCCCCCCCCCCAAGGCGCTGCTCCCGAAGTGCCGAAAGTTCTAACCGCTCTGGCGGACCTGGTCCCCTAGGCAGGATCCTAATGTCTGCCCCCCAGGACCCGAGGCTGGCGATGTCCAGTATTCTGAGGCCAGAGCAGAGCCTGTCTGGTTGTCCCTTCGGCCATGGACGAGAATTTGGTCGAGAACTTGGCTTGGAAATTGGCTTGGAACTTGGCTTGGAGCTTAAAGCTGTGCTTGACCTGGTGCTTGATCTGGTGCTTGGCGTGGTGCTTGGCGTGGTGTTTGGCTTGGAGCTTGGAGCTGTGCTTGACCTGGTGCTTAGCTTGGAGCTTGGACTGGAACCAGGACTGGAATCCGACTTGGCACCTGGATTGGAGACAGACTTGGAGACAGACTTGGAGACAGGACAGAGAACAGGACAGGGAACTGGACTGAGAACTGAACTGGGTACAGGACCGGAAACTAGGCTAGAAACAGAACCGGAAATAAAATCAAAAACCTAGGAAGAGAGCTGGAAAGTGGACTTGAAACAAAACTAGAAACTTGACTGAAAGCTAAACTAGAAACAGAACTGGAAATGAAATTAGAAACCTGACTGGAAACAGGGATGGAGACAGGGATGGGGACAGGTCTGGGGACTAAGTTAGAAACTGGACTGGAAACTGAACTGGAATCTAAACCAGAAACTGGACTGAAGACGAAACTAGAAACCTGACTAGAAACAGAACAGGAAACTGAACTGGGTTCTGGGCTTGAAACTAGACTGGAAACTGGACTGGGTATTAAACTAGAAGCTGTACTGAATATGCAACTAGAAATCTGACTGGAAACTAAACCAGAAACAGAGCTGGAAACCGGGCTGGGAACAGGGCTGAGAATGGACTCTGCATGTGGCTTTGGGCCTGAACTGGGACATTGACTAGAACCCGAACTGGAAACTGGATTGGAAACTGGACTGGAAACTGAGCTAGAAACAGGATTGGGAACCGAACTGGGAACCGAACTGGGAACTGAACTGGAAACAAAGCTAGCTGCCTGGCTGAGAACTGGACTTGAAACAACACCAGAAACTGGACTGAAAATGAAACTAGAAGCAGAATTGGAAAAAGGACTAGAAACTGGACTGGAAACTAAGCTAGAAACTGAGCCTGAAATGAAACTAGAAACCAGACAGGTGGAGACAGAGGTGGAGACAGAGGTGGACTCTGGACTGGATTCTGGACTGAGACCTAGACTGGAAACTGGATTGCGAACTGGATCTGAACCTGAACTGGAAACTAAACTAGAAACTGGACTGGATTCTGAACTGGATTCTGGGCTGAGAAAGGACTCTGGGTTTGAACTGAGGCATGGACTGGAACATGACTCTGGCTTAGGGTATGGATCTGGACTGAGACATGGACTTGAACTAGGAAAGGAGGTCATCCCGTGGACCTCTGACATGGACTTTGCTTGGGAGGAGGTCATCCCGTGGACCTCTGACATGAGCAGGACAGGAGTGGAGGTCTCCATGTGAACCTCCAGCGGGAACGTGGCTTGGGCGGAGGTCTCCTCGTGGACCTCCGGCGGGAACATGGCTGGAGCGGAGAACCCCACTTGGGTCTCCGACAGGAACAGGACAGGAACAGAGGTCCCCTCGTGGACCTCTGGAGGGCACTCTGCTGGGGAGACCTCCTGCTGGGTCTCCAGCTGGAGCTCAGGGCTGGAGGTTGCCACGTTAACCTCCAGGGGCAGCTCCGCTGAGGAGACCTCCTGCTGGGCTTCTGGCTGGAGCTCGGGGCTGGAGGTTGCCACGTTAACCTCCAGGTGGTGCTCCGCTGGAGAGACCTCCTGCTGGGCCTCCTGCTGGAGCCCGGGGCTGGAGGTTGCCACGTTAACCTCCAGGTGCCGCTCCGCTGGGGAGACCTCCTGCTGGGTCTCCGGCTGGAGCTCTGTCGGTGTCCGCCTATGGAGCCGCTTATGAACTCGCCAGCTGTCCTTAAAGCAGGCCTGCGAGCAGAAATAGTAGCTCCTTGTTCCCTGTTTTCGACAGGTGGGGCACTGTAGACTGGCTTGCCGGGTGCATCCCTCGGTTGCGCACTCCTGGGTACGGGGTTGAGAGGTGCAGGCCGCCACGTTTGCCCGCTCCCTCTCATAGTGCTCTAGAAACGACTGGCGGGGATCACCGGGCAGGTGTACATTGTTAAGGAGGATGTTCAGGTCAGGATTAAACTCCGGGTGCCCATATTCCTGGAGCAGGAGATCCACAAAACCCGAGACAGTGTTCATCTCCTGGTGTCCACTGTAGAGGTGGGCCTCCGCCCACCAACGAGCCAAGCCGACCAAACGGGATTGGAGGAACCACACCCATTGTTCCTCGCTGGGTTTCGTATCCTCCAAACTCACAAAATATCCCTGGGCCTGTAATAAAAAATACTGGGGGTACCAGGAGACGCCATCATAGGCAGTAGGAGGAGGTAGATAGGCCCAAAAGGAAATTGAGTCCAGTGGGGGAACGAAAAATTTGGCATGGTTAGCCCAAATTTTCCCTGCTGCATCCATGGTTGGCGGAGTATTCTGTTATGTAAGCACGGGGGAAGGCAGGATGCATGCGCAGGGGAAAAGTCAGTTTATTAGGAACACATGAATTCAAAAGTAACAGAACACAAAAAAAGGAAACGAACAGTAATCCACAAAAAGGTAAAGCAATAATCCACAAGTTAGTAATTCCAAAATAGCAAGGCAGTAATTCCAAAGGGCACAGAGCATGAGAACAAAACAAAAACCAAAGCAAATGCATGAGACTAGGCTATGGTCTAGGAACAGGAACTATGAGCTAAGAGCTATGGTCTAAGGGCGAGAGGAAGCGAGAAGGTAGCAGGCGTAACGCACATGCCAGCACAAACTCTAATACTCCACATTGATGCGGAAATGGGAAGAGGTTTAAATAGACAGAATAATCAGACACAAATGAGACACACCTGAAACTTATAATTACACATAGAACGGTAAACTAATGAACATACGAGGGCGGGGACATGACATGGACAGAGAACTAGTAAACATTCAGAGGTGGAGACATGACGTAAACGAAAACACAAGCACATGGCAAAGTAAACAAAACGTGAGTTCATGAATGCATAGTCCAGCAGGTTTTTGTGAATGGAGCTCATGCTACTCTCCGTAGTAGCGCGAAGCGTGGAATGCGGAAGTGTTCGTGTAGCGAACGACTCTGGGAGTCAGCCGCTCGCATAGCGAGCGACTTCGCGTGCAAGGGTTCTCTAACAGATAATATATGTTGTGTTTCTATAAATAGAAAATAAAACGCGGCCCAATATAGATCCTTGTGGAACCCTGCATTTCATTAATGCAGAAGAGGAAGGAAAATTTCCCAATTCAACAGAAAAAGTTCTCCTGGAAAGATAAGAAGCAAACCAGCTAAGAACATTTCCTTGAACCCCTGCCCACAGCTTTAAACCCTCCAGAAAAATTTCATGTACTATAGTATCAAATGCAGCAGTCAGATCAATTAAAACTAAAATTGCACACTGTCCTGAATCAACAGCCAACAACAAATCATTGGACACTTTAAGAAGAGGTGACTCTGTACTATGTTGGGCCCTGAATCCTGACTGAAACTTATGAAAGATGCCATTCCCATTTAAATAAGTGGAAAGCTGTTGATAGACAGCCTTCTCTAAATTTTTTTATAAGAAAGACAGTTTTGAAATCGGTCGATAGTTATTTAATACTGTTGGGTCCAAATTGGGCTTTTTTAAACAGGTTTGTGCCACCGCATGCTTGAAGTAGGATGGCACAACACCATTCGATAATCTACAATTCACTACTGACATTAAATCTAAACCAACCACCTCCAATACTTGAAAATGAAGGCGCGGGGGAATAATGACATGGGTTCAAATATATATATATATATATTATGCTTGTGTGTGTGTGTGTGTGTCTGTGTGTGTGTGTGTGTGTGTGTGTGTTTGTGTGTGTGTATACGCAAAAAACAACCATTTTGTATGATTAATTCATAGCAAAGCAATGCATAAGCAAATGCGGCTACAGGATTTTGAAGCCCCTATTCATTTCTTCACATGAGACAAGAGTCTTCTCTACTGCATTATACTTTATTCCTAAACCTAACCCTTTGTCCCTAATTGCACAATTTAAAGCAGAATAAAACTTTTGGGTTTTTTTTCAGGTTATGAATAATTTGAGTTTTCGTCTGCACTTTAAATCCTGATGCAAATTGATTCACCCAGGAAAGCCTATTATAGAGCCACTGATACTGCTGCTTGGCCTTGAGCAAATTCTCCTGAGATAAGTGGATAAGTGTTTTGACGTTTCTACTCAATTTCCACAGGCACCACAGGATAAGTGTGTACATCAGAACAGACCTACAGTCATGTGAAAAAATAAGTACACCCCATGGAAATTGTTGGCTTTTTTGATGTATTTGGACAAACAAACATTTGATCCTCTTTGAAACTGTGCCTGTTAATAAAGTTGATACACTCTTTCAAATGACACATAAAAAGGGCATTTTGTAGTCATTTAAATTAACAAAAAACAGATCAGTCACATGGAAAAAGTAAGTACACCCCTAAATTTATCACACCTTCAAATCCATAAAATTAAAATCAGGTGTTCAAGATTGAGATTGGAACCTGCTTAGGGAGTGCAGGTGGAACCTGTCTTATTTATTCCCCTCTCATATCTAGTGTCTGGTGTTCCCTTTGCTATTGAGGTGTGTGGTGTCATCATGCCAAGATCTAAATAGTTCTGTAAGGCCTTCATAAAAAATGTTGTGGATGCCTAGGAGTCTGGCAAGGGCTTTAAAAAGGTCTCCAAATTATTTTAAATACATCATTCCACTGTAAGGAAAATAATCTACAAGTGGCGCAGATTTCAAACGACTGTCAATTTGTCAAGGACTGGCCGTCCCAGCAAATTCAGTCCAAGAGCAGACCACCTAATGCAAAAAGAAGTCTCCAAGAACCCCAAAATTTCATCACAGGATCTGCTAGTAACTGTTGGTGTCAAAGTGCATGCATCTACTATCAGAAAGAGATTGCACAAATTTGACCTGCAGGGGAGGCATGCCAGGAAAAAGCCTTTGGAAGACTACAGTTTGCCAGTGAGCATATAGGCAAAGACCAGGCCTTTTGGAATAATGTGCTATGGACAGACGAATCAAAGATAGAGTTGTTTGGCTATAGTAACAGCAGACATGTTTGGCGGTGACCAAAGACAGCTTTTCAGGAGAAGCACTCCATACCAACTGTGATCTTTTACCAACATCTGGCAACTGAAAGGATATTACATGGAAGAGTTGTCAAAAATTACAGCAAGCCTAGTGGACAATTATGAAAAATGCCTACAAGAAGTTATTTCTGCTGAAGGGAGCAATACTAGCTTCTGAGGCCAAGGGTGTACTTACTTTTTCCACAGAAGAATCTCACGTATATTGATATTTCTGTTGAATAAATTATTGAAAAAGCTAATTTTCCTTGTGGTTTTGCTCAAGTGTATCAACTTTATTAATAGCCACTGTTTGCTTGTCCATATATGTCAAAAAAGCCAACAATTTCCATGGGGTGAACTTATTTTTTCCCATGCCTGTATATGAATAAGGGGCCTAGTATACAGTCCAAATCCACCAATGCTTGATATATATACCCTCATGAGTACAGGTCCTCAGTTTGTTGCTTCCAGATCTGTGCTTCCATGGGCGTGCAGAGATCTGGGACATCTGGTTGACCTCAATTTTGGAGCATTTGTTCAAAATGTACCCTGGCACAGTGTGTGCCCAGCATACCTGTCCAACCCCTGCTTCTGCCCTAATAAGGGTTTTTAATACCAGCTCCATCTCTACTATAATCAAAGTTTTTAGTCCTCAGTTTTGTCACTACCCTAATCAGAGTCTTTACCCTAAGCTCACACTAGCAAGCAACATGCCACCATTCATTTTCTATGTGCGTGCATATGCAAGCAACAAAACAACAGCATAACAAGTGACATTTGAATTGAGATTTTCTCTCTTTGCAAATTAGGCATGTCACAGTAAGAGAAAAGGGCTGTGCCGCCATTTTTTAAGTTACCCATTCAAAGATTTATTCCTACCTGCACTTAGTTCCCATTTACTGTTATGCATTGAAATGGCCGTAAAACGTATGACACTGGTTTCACCTTATCCTGTCATATACAGCCTCTTATTAAATGTGTACAGAGACATTATGAAATATAAAGCTTTGAAGGAACTTTGGTACCACTGGTGAGTGTACATATAGCTAAAATGTGAAAGCCTAGCATTAAATGTAAATCAAACAACAATCACACGGATTAGTGCATTGTTTAACCAGTTAGTATTAGAAGTTATATACTCCCATTTTTCATCTTAACTAAAAACAAACAAACACACCAGAAAAATGCTGGACAGTGTGCAAACCCACAAATGATAACAGTAGTTGTCACTACACGTCCAGAAGAGACACTAGTGAGTGACGCTTGCTAGTGTGAGTCAGACTTACTCCATTATGAGTCTTTGACCATCAGTTGTGTCTCTACCCTAACCATACTCTTTAGTCTTTTACTTATGCTGAGCTCTCTTGGCTTCTATGGAAAGAATGCTGTGGGAAAAATGTACTGCATTCCACAAAGCCCTGTGAACATTTGAGCTATCAACACACAATTATCTGGCTTAATCATGTGGAACTGCACAACAATCACCTGGGTTTTAGAATCTAATGATATCCTTGCCAAGATCAGAACATGCAAGAGTACACCCAAACAGAACACTCTCTCTCTTGCTCACTCTCAGTTTGTCTCTCCCCTTCTACTACCCATTTGAAATTGCGTAGATTGAATGGCACAAGTTTCTATTTATCTCCTAGTATAAAGACACACCCTCACACACATGCGCTCACACACACACGGAGGCATTTTACGATGCATTACTGACATCTTGTGGCTGCTGTAGCCATGCTTATTGTAATGCCTCTGCCTATGATTTCTTATTTCAGAAGCAATATCAGTGTAGTATCTTGTTTACAAACACAGGGGTCAGTCATGTTTCTATTACAGTTGAAGACTGTAGTTGAAGATTTTTTTCTAATCTTCAACTGTCCAGTTTCAATGAGCCTGTGCCCATGGTAGCGTCAGATTCTTGTTCTTGGCTGACAGGAGTGGAACCCAGTGAGGTCTTCTGCTGTTGTAGCACATCCATCTTAAAGTTCAATGTTTTGTGTATGCTGAGATGCTTTTCTGCTCACCACGGTTGTAAAGAGTGATTGAGTTACTAAATTCTTCCTGGCAGCTTGAACCAATCTGGCCATTTTCCTCTGACCTCTCAGATCAACAAGGCGTTACCACCCACAGAACTGTCGCTCACTCAGTGTTTTTTGTTTTTTGCACCATTCTGTGTAAACTCTAGAGACTGTTTTGTGTGAAAATTTCATGCCATGGTTAAAGTCACAGAGATAACACTTTCCCCCCATTCCGAGGATGATGATGTGAACATTAACTGAAGCTCTTGACCTATATCTGCATGATTTTATGCATTGTGATGCTGCCACATGACTCGCTGATTGGATAACTGCATAAATGAGCAGGTGTATTAAAGTGGAGTGTATATTTTCACTGTCTTCTGAAATTTTGATGTAAAGGTTATGGTTATTATAAGACAAATGTAAGTAGTGAAGTTAATACACATGTATACATTTATTTCCTGATCAAAATATATAGTGTGTAATTGTTTTGGGAAGTAGTCTAATTTCAAGCAGTGCTCATTTAGAACATGATGGTGATTAAGAAGAGTGTGTAAAGCTTCCTCAGGAATACTTTTGAGAAAGAAAAAAAAAAGTGAGCTCACAGACGCCCTTGATTGTCCAGTGATTGTCTAGTATCAGTTATTGTCATTTTCTTGGTCACCTTCAATATTCACTTTATCCCGTATAGGGTCACTGTGGATCTGGATCTGTGGATCTCATCTTGGGAACATTGTTTTCAGGGAATACACCATGGATGTGAGTCCATGCACACTAATCCACAACTCCGCATTGACAGTAACTTGAGACCCTGGAGCTGAGAGGCAACACTGTGACCCACTGCACCACCATGCCACCCTGGTTCAATGCCTTCATTCTTATTCTAAAATAGAAGCAAAATTGTAAAAATGAAGAAAATCATTCTATAAGCAGGTAATCCAAACAATTGGTTGGTAAAACAAGTTTACTGACCAACCCCTTTTCTCATTAAGTTTTTTTTGCACACTCATACAAACAGTGAGAGACTAATGACACACATTTCCCTCTCCCTGTCCCTCTTTCACACACGCACATGCACACGCACACGCACATGCACTCACACACACACACAGCTGTCACCTGCCATGCAGTTGAGTCATATTTCCCAAAGCTGCATGTGTTAAACAGAATCATCTGCCAGGTCTTGTCTCCTGACAATATATCTCTGACAGCAGATCCTATATTAATCAGAGAGTGCATCTGAGCACTGTTCCTTTTCTGTACCTTCAGCTCTGTTCAGAGGGAGCTGAATTTAGGTTATCTGTATGGGTTAGAAAATCTTTCCTGAATGTCTACATGAACAATGGAAACAGTATCATATATTAGTTTACAGATTAGAGTCTACTAGAAAAAAAAGAGGTCAGGATGAGAGAAAATCCATGATTTGACAGAAATTCACTCTGCACTGTGAAGCCTGTGTTTAAAACTGAACCTATAGTCTTCTATAAAAAGCATTTTAACAAAGTCAATTCAATGTGGTTTAAGCTTGAGTGTTTATTAATTTATTTGAAATAACACTTAAAATATGATCTTATAGGAGTATTAAATATTATTTACAAAGGAAGAACTCTTTAAGCTTGAGCTGAAAAGGTTCCACTCATCTGGACAGACAAAAACTAGCCGGTCATGAAAACTAAGAACATTAAACATCTTAAACATATGATAAGTGTCATAACCTAAATAAGATTTTTTTTTTTTTTTTTTAAACCTAAAAAAAAATAAGATTTTTTAAAAAAGTAAACTATCATGCAAGACACCAAAATATTCTTAATAAATGTTCAAAACCAGCCAATCTGTACCATAAGATTAGCACAGTGATACATATTTTAGAAAATGTACATACATTTCTACACAGTTGATTTTATAAGCTACACTACCAGTCAAAAGGACAGAACTGATTGAATATATATTTTTATTGTCTTCAGGACATTTAGATAAAGTCTTATGGTTGAAAATGATTTCTAAGACAAAACTAAATAGTGAACTAATGCCCAAGTTCACTTGGCATTAATTTATTAATAAATAAAAATGGAGTATTTATTTACGTAAAGACAAGTAGTTCTTATTTAAAATCAAATTGTTTCCCCAGACAAGTAGTTTTTATTTAGAACTTTAGAATTCAGAGGTCAGTTTAGAATAGAGTCAGTGCTCTGACTTGTTGGGAGCTTCAAGAAAAGCTTGCCTGGGTGAAGCTCGCTCATAAAGCTGGTTGAGAACAAGACAAGGGTGTGTGAATACGTCTAAGAATTTATGGTCATTAACGCCATACATTGTCGCATAGTGCCAATATCTTCATGATTGTACTTAAATAGTAGAAAATAGTACAATAAATACCTTATTTTGAGCATGGGTCCCAACCTTTTACCAGTAGTGTAAATCTTATAAGAATCACTGAGATTTTTAAAGAAAACTGTAACATCATCCCACACATATGTGCAAGGATGGCCCCACACCCACAAACACATACACACCAAGTGATCCCATATTATCCCTAATCTAGCCCCACAATTTAACAGTATTACAGTACTCAACTTATAACCATGCTTGAGCAAGTGACAAAATAAAAATATTTGATAATCACTGGTTAGATAAATGCAGCTTTATAAAATGTCAGAAGGAGGACTGGTCATTCTGTGACCAGCCAATATGTCAGTCTGGAAAGACAAAGCTTCCTGCTTCACAAAAAGTACCTACTCTTGAGCAGTAATGAAAAAGTTTCCCGAAACCACTGCCCAAATCAGCCATGGTCCTCCCATGAATATGAATGAAATGAATGAAATGAAAACATGAATATGATTCATTTTCTCTGCATCCCACACTGTCAGGATAAATAAATCTCCCCCCTCTAGCAAAGAATACAAAGATGTTAACATTTGTATTAATTCCATACACTAACTTCTATATAGTCATAACCAAGGACATGAACAAATATCATTCTGCTGGTCATTAATATGCTTATTAATAATGCCTCTTCAGTGCCCGCCCAATCAGGAGGAAAAGCAAGCCAGAGAGTAGGCAGAAGAACACGCCCACCGGGGCGAACATAAAGGAAAGGCCATATGTAATATTCAGCTGAAAGCCTGGACAGGGACGACTCTTTTGGTTCCCCATGTACAAACCAACCACATCTATCACTTCCAACCAGATGACAGACAGCACAGTGGCGAGAAGGATGAAGAAACCTAAGAGGATAAGGGTGAATAGGAGAATCAGACAAATGACAGGTAGCAGTTGGGAATGTTTAGAGATTTAAGGGGTCATATGATGCTTTTTAATGTTTTCTTTTTCTTTCAGTGTGTAATGTAGCTGTTTGTGCATGTATAGATCTGCAAAGTTTTATTCTATCTAACAGAGAACACTGCTCCAGACCTGCTAAAATGCCTCGATTGAAGTCCAGACGTCTACGTCACTATTTGAAATATTAGCATAATCCATAAAGGCAGGCTCGAAGAAGGAAGGCAAGGCTTTAGTGAATTGTGAGTTTTGATTTTCAGCTGTGGGAATTTTTACCTATAAACGTGCAGAATAACGAATATTGTTTGTCACTCTTACGATCTTCACAAGTGATCAAGTGCATAAAGTTCAGGACATGAAGTTGTTACAGTAAAGTAGACAATTCAAATCGTTATAACATCGTATCTGAAAGGTAAGAAAGTTACAAAATAAAAACTTACCACTGTGAAACATTCTGCAAGTCGTGCTTGCAAAGTTGGTTCCGATTGATCTGCTTGATCATCTGCATTTTCTGAAACTGACTCAGGCTCGAACTGATACAGTAAAACCGATGACATTAACTGTGCTGCTTAGAAGCTTAGAATTGCTTTAGAAGCCTTGGAAGCTGAAGCTCACCATTATGGTAAGGGCACACATTTCCGACACACGCTTGAGGTTTTTGGCCAACCATAGTGCAGTGGGTCAGCTGGCCAATCAGAGGACTCTGGGCTTTTCAGATCGAGGGGCTTTGGAGAAACCGGAACTCAATCGGAGCGTTTCAGGCAGACTGGGAATAGAGGTACTGCAATAATATATGGTATGTGAAGAATAATGTTTGTTTGTTTTTTTGTTTGTTTGTTTTTAACATTAAAGCATGTTAACCTATTCTATTACACCCAGTAAACAAAATAACAAACTTTTAAAAACATTTAAAAAGCATCATATGACCCCTTTAAGTCCATTTCTAACATAAACTGAAAAAAGCTAGAGGATAAAAACCAACAGGTACTGTTACAGTACTTAGCTCACCAGCTGTGAGGAAGAGTCCACCACCTGCTTTATAGAGGCAGGGATTGGTGAATGGAGCAGCACATATTATGATGAAGCCACCCAAGATGACTGTAGCCACGCCCAACAACATGAAGACACTCCAGAAGCCTCTGTAGACTACACAACACAACCAACTAGTTGCTACTGAAATACAATTGCAATATGCAATATAAATAACTTTTTTTCAGTGAGCCCTCATGACACATTTAAACACGTAACATTGAACGGTACAGTTCAATGACTTAGACTGACTGTAGTGCACAGAAAAAGAGAGGGACAAATTGAAGCAAAAGTGTGCATGGAAAGTTACTTACTGATGGCAGACTCATAAGTGGTTGCATTGTGGGTCTGTTCAGATACAGGGAAGGGAGACAGGTAGGCGTGTATGCACACTTTGGAGAATGGCTGGTTTGCTGTGGGGATAACCACAAAAACATGTACAATTAGTTTTGACGGTCAGTGTGCTGGAAATTAATCAAAAGGCAATTTTATCTGGCACAAAAGTTTGTCAGTAAAAAGGAAGAATAACATCTGACCTATATCAACAATCCTTCACATTACTGAACCTCAGTATACCAGAGGTGCACAATTGGTGGACCTCGGCCCTTAAGGTTCTATCTGGACCTCAACACATTTCTCATAAATAATTGTTAAATTAAATACTGATGAAGCAACCCTTTTTTTTTCAATGTACACATACTGTGCTGGCTCAGCACAGCTGGGAAGGTCCCAGACAGCACCCTGCACTACTGTGTGTTGTCCAATCACGTGCGTTATTTAAATCACTTCACGAAACTCAGTCAATTAAAGTGAATGTTTACAATGCATGTTAGGAGACAGATGTTGTCAGAGAGCGAGACAGCGAGAGAAGAAAAAGCAGAAGCAAGAGGAGAAATTATAGAATGGTGTGCATAAAAGTCAGGAAAGTCGATACAGAAAATTGAGTTTTCAAAGAGGAGTGGACAGACAAATATGCCTTTATCCTTCCCACAGCAAGTGTCAAACCACTCTGCCTGATATGTTCAGAGACCGTGGCTCTAATAAAAAGTGCCAACGTGAAGCGCCACTACGAGACAAAGTACAGATCTTTTGAGCATGTAGTACTTTGTTTATTAGCTACACATATACAAGAACGACATATGCCCCCAAATCATAGCGCACGTTAGACATTTTAATGGTTTGGACCTTTGTGGGAGAAAATGTTAGTCACTGGACCTCTTTGAATTCTAATTGTACACCCCTGCAGTATACTATGCTACAGTCAATCATGAAGTACTCATGTTTATCTTTCAGATTAAACATTCTCAGTTTTCTTCACTCTGTCTTCTTGCAAACTTCTACAAATTTTACCCAGATTATTGCACTAATGGCTTTTTTTTCCACTGCATAAAGCACAGGAAGCAAAGAACATCCATCCATCCACTTTCCATACTGCTTATCCAACAGGGTCACACAGGGTCATGGGGGAGCATGGAACCTCTCCCAGGGAACTCGGGGCACAATGAAGGGGACACCATGAACAGTGTGCCAACCCATCGCAGAGCACAATCACACACCAATTCACACACTACGGACGATTAGGAAATGCCAATCAGCCTACAGCACATCTCTTTGGACTGGGAGAGGAAACTGGAGTACGCAGAGGAACCCCGTAGCACAGGGAGAATATGTATACTCCATACACACAGGGCAGAGGCGGAATTCGAACCCCCAACTCCGGAGGTGCACAAAACAGCAAGTAAAGGAAAGTAATTTAATTTCTTTACAGTGTAGATTATTTTATCTTGTTGCTGTTATTGACACATTTTGCAACCTTTCAGCAAAGATCCTTTTCATCAGTAATTTCTCTGCTGACAATATAATCTGGTTAACCAAGTGACCAACCAGACAAAGGAACAAATAATCAGTATAAGACAGTTAATCCAAATACTACTTCCATGTTGAATTTAGCAATGCCATTGCTGTTGGCCATAATAAAGAAGCACCCAATTTTACTTCCATCATAATGACCATTCCAGATGTCTAAGCGGGCAAAATAAAGCTAGAAAATGAATTAGGGAATAATCCCCTCTGTTCTGCTTTACACCACTTTATGTTTTTTTGCTTGTGCAATGGAAAAACAGTATTTGTTTAGTGGCCTATATACAGTCATGTGAAAAAATAAGTACACCCCATGGAAATTGTTGGCTTTTTTGATATATTTGGACAAGCAAACATTTGATCATCCTTGAAACAGTGCCTATTAATAAAGTTGATATACTTGAACAAAACCACAAGGAAAATTTCAATCATTTTTCAATCATTTATTCAACAGAAATATCAATATATATTCTTCTGTGGAAAAAGTAAGTACACCCTTTGCCACAGAAGCTATTTTTATTAATATTGCCCCCATTAGCAGAAATATCTTCTTGTAGGCGTTTTGCATAATTGACCACCAGTCTCTAACATCGGCTTGCTGGAAGTTGTGACCACTCTTCCATGCAATATTCTTTCAGTTGCAAGATGTTTGAGGGTTTTCTTGCATGTACTGCCCCTTTCAAATCCCCCCACAACACTTCAATGGTACTCAAATCTGGGCTTTCACTAGGTCATTCCATAACCCTCCATTTCTTCTTTTTGAGCCATTCCTTGGTGGATATGCAAGTGTGCTTAGGATCATTATCCTATTTAAAGATCCACTTTCGGTTCGCTTCTCCAGAAATGCTGTCTTTGGTCTGCTGTTACTATGGCCAGACTCTATCTTTGATTCTTCTGTCCAGAACGCATTATTCTAAAAGGCCTGGTCTTTGCCTATATGTTCATTGGCAAACTGTAGTCTTGCTCTAATGTTCTTTTTAGACATCAACGGCTTTTTCCTGGCATGCCTCCCCTGCAGGTCAAATTTGTGCAATCTCTTTCTGATTGTAGATGCATGCACTTTGACACCAACAGTTACTAGCAGATCCTGTGATGAAATTTTGGGGTTCTTGGAGACTTCTTTTTGCATCAGATGGTCTGCTCTTGGACTGAATTTCCTGGGACGGCCAGTCGTTGACAAATTGACAGTCGTTTGAAATCTGCGCCACTTGTAGATTATTTTCCTTACAGTGGAATAATGTATTTCAAATAATTTGGAAACCTTTTTAAAGCCCTTGCTAGACTCCTAGGCATCCACAACATTTTTTCTGAAGGCCTTACAGAACTCTTTAGATCTTGGCATGATGACACCACACACCTCAATAGCAAAGGGAACACCAGACACTAGATATGAGAGGGGTATAAATAAGACATTTCTACCTACACTCCCTAAACAGGTTCTAATCACTGGCACCCAATCTTGAACACCTGATTGTATTTTTATGGATTTGAAGGTGTGACAAATGTAGGGTACTTACTTTTTCCATGTGACTGATCTGTTGTTTTTTTTTGTTTATTTAAATTGTGAAAATTACTACAAAATGTCAATTTTATGACATAATATGAGTGTATCAGCTTTAGGGCTGCAACTAACGATTATTTTGATAATCGATTAATCTGTTGATTATTTCTTAGATTAACTGGATTAAAGGGCCAGACTTTTATTGTCTGCATTTTTTTCCGGAAAAAAAATGTTATTTCACATTCTGCCCAGTGTTGTCCTTCAAACATTGTGCAAATTGAAGGCTGTGAAAAAGGTATTAAATGTATCTATGTGGGCTATGCTATACATTGTGTAAAGGATTTTTTAAAATATTAGCATTATATTTTGAAAACAAAAAACAACTTTCCACATTCTTTAAAGCAGGAGTTACTATATTAAAAATGTCACTATATTAAAAATGCTAAAAAAGAAAAACTGGTAAGAGGTTGAATATTCTGCAGTAACACACATTCACTCATTTGAACACAGTAACATGTTACTTTATTCTGTAAAGGTATGACACTTACATCTATATAAAATTTCATGCTATAACCCCATTACAGTTACTGCTCTCAAAAAAAATAGTTTCTAAATATAGCTAAATATAGCATCAGACAACATATTTGATCAAAATGAATGCTTTACTCAGAATTATTGTGCTTCCTTCAGGCACAGACTGGCCATTGGGAAGTTCTGGAATTTTCCCGTAGGGCCAGTCTTGTGATAATCTTTAATCGATTATCGTTGTTGATTATTTTAATTATGGATTATTATCAATTTTATGGATTAGTTGTTGCAGCCCTAACTTTATTAATAGGCACTGTTTCAAAGAGGATCAAATGTTTGCTTGTCCAAAATGTTTAAAAAAATATATAAATAAAAAATTTAAACCATCACACCTCAATACCTCACACCTGCAGTATCATTACTGTAAGCATGATTCTATGTATGTTTTAAAATTACTTCAGTTATTTTCTTTATTGACCATCTCAAAAGTCCGGTCTACCAGTATCTGTGTAAAGGATTCAATTTCTTTCAGCGAAGAAAGTTTGCCTTACTGAACCAGAACTTCAAAAGAATGTCCTCATCCCCTCTTCCCTCAAATGAGCAGCGCCAGAAAAAGCCCTCATGGTAAAAGGTGGAAGAGTTTCTGCATCCATCATCTGCAGTCTGGTTCACACTCAACTCCCCATCCTGTGGAAAATCAATGTAAGTATGTAAGTAAGCAAATACGTTATAAGAGAATAAAGGCTAGCTAAATGACAAAAAAGTATTGTGCTATATGAACACAAAACAGCTGGAATGAAGCTCTTACTGAAATCATAAATTAAGGATATCTTTTATGAACTCAAGTAGTAGACATGAAGAAATATTCTTTTCTCTATCAAAGGGGAAGGTGAAATACAGTGGGTATAGAAAAGAATCAACCCCCATTAAAATATTCACATTTTGTTGCTTTTCAGCCTGAAAAGAAGATGGACACAGTTTTTGTTTTATCCAGTTGTATTTACTCAGTGAAACTTATATCATCCAAGTGAAAGATATAATACCAACATGTCAGAATTAATTTTTTTTTTTTAGTAAAAAAAAAAAAAAAAAAAAAAAAAAACAATCACTGAGTTGGAAAGAGGATCACAGGCACAAGTCAGGAGATGGATACAAAAAAATTTTTTAAAGGCTTTATCAATGCCTAGAAGCACAGTGAAGTCTATTATTAAGAAGTGGAAGGTATTTGGTACAACACAGACCCTCCCTGGATCAGGACGTCGCTCCAAACTGGATGAAAGAGCCAGGAGGAAACTGGTCAGAGAGGCTACCAAGAGGCCTACAGCAACTCTGAAGCAGTTGCAGGAATTTATGACAAAGAGTGGTCATTGTGTGCATGTGACAACAATATCACAAATTCTCCACAAATGTGGCTTGTATGGGAGGGTTGCTAGAAAAAAGCCACCCACGACTGAGCCAAAATGCACGTTGAAGATTCTGAGGCCACATGGAAAAAGGTGTTATGGTCAGATGAATTATTTGGCCTCAACACCAACCGATATGTCTGGAGGAAATCCAATACAGCTCAGCATCCAAATAAAACCATTCCTACAGTAAAGCATGGAGGTGGTAATATCCTGTTATGGGGGTGTTTCTCTGCAGCAGGGACTAGAGCACTGGATAGAAGGAAAATGGATTGGGCAAAATACCGTCAAATTCTTGAGGAAATCTGCTGCCCTCTGCCAGAAAGTTGTCAATGGGAAGAAGGTTTACCTTCCAACATGACAATGACCCAAAGCACACAGCAAAACTGACCACACAGTGGTTGAAGGAGAAAAAGGTGAATGTCCTTGCATGGCCTAGTCAGAGCCCAGACTTAAACCCCACTGAAAATCTGTGGAATGACTTGAAGACTGCAGTCCACAAACGGTCACCATCAAATTTAACTGAACTTGAGCAGTTCTGCAAAGAAGAGTGGGCAAATATTGCAAAGTCTAGATGTGCAAAGTTAGTAGAGACATATCCCAACAGACTAAAGGCTGTAATTAAAGCAAAAGGTGGTTCAACAAAATACAAAATAAGGGGGTAATCCTTTTTCCAACTCAGTGACTCTGTTTTTTTATTTATTTTTTTTAAACTTCTTTCTGACATGTTGGTGTTATATCTTTCCCTTGGATGTTATAAGTTGCATTGAGTAAATATAGCTGGATATAACAAAAACTGTCCGTCTTCATTTCAGGCTGAAAAGCAACAAAATGTGATCATTTTAAAGGGGAGTGATTCTTTTCTATACCTACTGTATATAACAAAATAATTATATATTAACAAGTGTTCAAGTAACACAAGCACTGTACATTTAAAACTACTAATTGCTGCTGTCACATAGTAAAAGTGACTTTCCGGTGTAGAAACAAACAGATCTTCGAGGAAAGCCTTCAGCTGATTCTAATGAAAAGAGGGCAGTCCATGTTGTGACTTCCACTTGCACATTTGCAAAGCCAAAGGTTGGCTCTTTGGAAACGACTGCCCATGTGTGTGACTTCCATGAATAGATTTGGCATAAGAGTACAGGCATTGCAGTAAGATTCCAGTTTCACTGCCCATCATTAAGTCTGGTATCATGCTCTAGCATGTGACATTCTATCCTCGTTGCTTTACTGAGACTGTAAATATTTGTCTGATATGTAACCACACCCTGCTCCAAATCGAAACAAACAGTGATGCAAGCTAGAACTTAGACTTACATAAATACTGAATTATGGATAAAGCTTCATTAAAGTACATTTAAGGGTCAATGTTGTATAGTTTAGACTTCAGGTTAAAATTACAATACCCTACAGAGTGTGTTCTATCTGGCAAACAATATAATTAGCTAACAAATTGGCCTTAATGTAGTAAAAAAAACAAATGTCACTGATGTTGAATGAAATATGTTCCATTTGATTATTGTAATGTCTCTTTAAATATCAACATCAGTAAAATACCGACCCATCCTTCCACCAACCTTTACAATATCCGGCAATTGAGAATCTGTTTTGAAAGTCTCCCAAGCCAAGAGCCAATAATCTGTACCGAATGATAGGAGGATGAAGACTGTCCCCAAGGCACCAAAGAGCCCAGCAAAAAACAGTGCCACACTCCACTTCATGGTTAAGTCCCTGTCAGTGAAAATATATCAGTCCTCTGGGACTGCGTAAATGGAGCTCCTTGGATTGGTTCTTTAGGAAGTTGTGCTTGCCAGTGCGCCTCTAGTATCACGCTGTGCTGGTGCCTTTATCCACTTTCGCATTAGTGTCTGTTTATAAGTCCCGTCCCGTCCCACTGGTTTATAGACAGAATGCATTTGGGATGAGAGTAGGGAACAAGGAAAAATAGGAGAGGGCATCAGAAGTATAGCTTCATGTAGACCATCCCCTTGTACTATTTTTGGACTGCTGATTGAAGATGCCTGCTGTCTCTCTTAGAGGTGTGGTCTGGCAATGGGAAATTTATTGAGGGAGGGAGTTGGTATGGCCCAAAATATCTCTGGCAAACTGAAGGTCCCTTCTTAGGACTAAACAGCTAGTAGTGGGATGAGCAAGAATAAAGACACCAGAGCAGGGAATTCCTGCCATCTTGTTAGACACCACCACCTGCTTACAGTTATGAAAAACTGGGTACATAGTTGCAAAAATTAAATATGTCCACATATTCTATTCCTATTGTGGCCTCACAACTGCCATCTGACAAGCTGTTAGAGGTGGGTGGACCTACTCAAACACAGTTCATGCAATTTCATTTAATAATTTCTTTACAAATTCTGCCCAAAATCTTCTGACTTGAAACATCATCAAAATGATCAACAAATGTCTGGTTTAAAGTTTTACTGGACTTGACTGGACTTCAAGTTTTACTGGAAGTCCATTTTCTGTTGAGTGGGGCATTTAGCAGAGAGCAGAGAAACCAGCTACCAATTAGCACTGTGCTGTGAGTAGAGATCAGAACAGCAGAACTGTTGTCCCTATACACATTTTTTTCATACTTCCCCTGCTTCAGGTACACAGAAAGAAAGCAAGACAATTTTTCTGTCATAATTTCCTTATTTACCATGTAATGCACTATATGGATGTCAGTCATTCTGCAGTATTGTCTGAATTCTCAGTGGACAAATTCTTTCCCTAGATATGCATCACCATTTTACTCAGTGTTTTTCAAATCCAGTCTACAACTGATCCACGGCACTAAAGTACCACAACGCACAATGCATTTAAGCTTTAAATTTACTTCTGGAGCATACATCTACCCTATATAGGGATCTAGATGGAACAGTCTATAGAGTAAATAGTTGAAGAGAGTGTGGAAGCCATTTCAGACACAGCAAATATTACACTTGTGTGTATAGAATAAATTTGGCAAGTTAGGCACAATAATCGTAACAGTTGGCCTTGTTTGAAGTAAATCGATACTCAGATCAAGGATATTTTAGTTTAATGCAGAATAGAAAGACTGGAGCAAAAAAGTGTCACTTTTTTGTTATTCATGTATAGTAAGCACAACCCAAAAATAGTGTTCGCGATAAGGCTGGTTTAAGTGAACTCAATTTTTTTCACTAAATGGCTAGCAAATACAACCCCTGCCAAAAATTATGGAATCACCACACTTAGTTCAAGTTCAAGTGGCTTTATTGTCATTTCAACCATATATATCTGGTACAGCACACAATGAAATGAAACAACATTCCTCCAGGACCATGGTGCTAGATAAAACAACACACTAACCACATGAGATGACACAGAACTAAATAAGAACTACACATTCTATATAAAGTGCACGTGCAAACAACACAAGACAGTACAGTAACTCCTAAAACTGGACAATGGGCACAGTAGTAACAGTGTAGCACTGACCAGTACACAGTTTTAGTGTGAAAGTGTCAGATAACAGGTAGTGCAAAAGAATAACAATATAATTTTAAAAATGCTGTGAATCTAAACATAACATACTATGACATAGTATTCAGCAGATTAGCTTATACCATATGTGGACATAACAGTTATTGCGGTAGCAGCCAGGTAAAGTGTATGGTAGTGAAAAGAAATGAAATATATAAAAATATAAAGTTCAGTAGCAGCAAAAGTACAGGTATTCGGTACAAAATATGCAAGGGGAAATTGCAAGGGGAGTGGAATGGTGTTCAATTCTGAGTGAGTGAGTGAGTGAGTGAGTGAGTGAGTGAGTGAGTGAGTGAGTGAGTGAATGCGTGCGTGCATCAGTCCAGTCTCTGAGTATTGAGGAGTCTGATGGCTTGGGGGAAGAATCGTTACACAGTCTGGCCATGAGGGCCCGAATGCTTCGGTACCTTTTTCCAGACGGCAGTAGGGTGAAGAGTTTGTGTGAGAGTTGTGTGGGGTCATCCACAATGCTGGTGGCTTTGCAAATGCAGCATGTGGTGTAAATGTCTATGATGGTGGGAAGAGAGACCCCGATCTTCTCAGCTGTCCTCACTACCTGCTGCAGGGTCTTGTGATCCGATAGAGTGTAATCTCCAAACCAGGCAGTGATGCAGTTGCTCAGGATGCTCTCAATAGTTCTTCTGTAGAATGTGGCGAGGATGGGGGGTGGGAGATGGGCTTTTTTCAGTCTTCTCAGAAAGTATAGATGCTGCTGGCTTTCTTAGGTGGTGGAGCTGGTGTTGAGGGAGCAGGTGAGGTTCTCCACCAGGTGAACACCAAGAAATTTGGTGCTCTCGACTATCTCCATGGAGAAGCCATCGATGTTCAGCAGATAGTGGTCGCTCTTTGCTCTCCTGAAGTCAACATCCATCTCTTTTGTTTTGTCCACATTCAGAGACAGGTTGTTGGGTCTGCACCAGTACGTTAGCCGCTGCACCTCCTCTCTGTATGCTGACTCGTCGTTCTTGCTGATGAGACCCACCACGGTCGTGTCATCACCGAACTTGATGATCTGATTGGAGCTGTGCATTGCTGCACGGTCGTGAGTCAGCAGAGTGAACAGCAGTGGACTGAGCACACAGCCCTGGGGAGCACTAGTGCTCAGTGTGGTGGTGCTGGAGGTGCTGTTCCCGATCCGAACTGACTGATGTCTCCCAGTCAGGAAGTCCAGGATCCAGTTGCAGAGGGAGGTGTTCAAGCCCAGCAGGTTCAGCTTTCCAATCAGGTGCTGAGGAATGATTGTGTTGAATGCTGAACTGAAGTCTATGAACAGCATTCAAATGTAGGTATCCTTTTTGTCCAGGTGGGTGAGGGCCAGATGTAGGTAGGGTGGTGGCATCATCTGTTGAGGATTTGGGGCGATACACGAACTGTAGGGGGTCCAGTTAGGGGGGCAGCAGGGTCTTGATGTGCCTCATGACAAGCCTCTCGAAGCACTTCATGATGGGTGCAAGTTGTCCTGTAGTTGCTGATGGCCTGAATGCCCTGCCACATGCGCTGTGTGTCGCCGCTATCAGTCAAGTGACTGTGGCATGTGTGCGCTTTGCCTCTCTGATGGCCAGGGACAGTACAGCCCTCGCTTTTCTTAGGGCCACCTTGTCACCTGCCCTGAAGGCAGTGTCTCGGGTCCTCAGCAGTGCACATACCTCCGCAGTCATCCACGGCTTCTGATTGGAGCATGTAGTGATTGTCTTGGAGAAAGTGACCTCTTCAATGCACTTGCTGATGTAGTTGGTCACTGATGCCGTGTATACCTCCAAGTTGGTGGAGTCGCTGTCGGTTGCAGCCTCCCTGAACATGTGCCAGTCATTATGCTCAAAACTGTCTTGAAGAGCAGAGATGGCTCCTGCTGGCCAAGTTTTCACAGTCCATCACGGTGTGTGTTCTGCAGTTCGCTAATAGCCCCATACAGTTCACAGAGCGCCTCCTTAGCATTAGTGCTGGGGGGAACGTACACTCCGATTATAAGAACGGAGGTGAACTCCCATGGTAAATAAAAAGGTCTGCATCCAACAGTCACAAACTCCACCAGCATTGAGCAGTAACTAGAAACCAGCGCAGAGTTCTTGCACCATTCCCTGTTGATATAAACACACAGGCCACCACCGTGAGCCTTACTGCACAGAGCTGCATTTCTGTCGGCACGAAATGAGGCGAGCCCGTCTAGCTGAATGGCTGTGTCGCTGAGCCACGTCTCTGTGAAAACAAAGATGCAGCAGTCTCTAAACTCACGCTGTGTTGCCTGCTGGGGTCAGATGTAGTCCAGTTTATTGTCCAGGGCGCAGACATCGCAGAGCAGAATGGACGGGAGAGCCAGTCAGTTAGGGTTTGCTTTTAGCCTAGCATGGACTCCCGCCCTTTTGAAGCGCTTTCGCTTCCTCGCGCACCACTTACAACGCCCCCTCCCACAGCCCCCGGCAACAAGTGACGCCAAGGACTGGAGGCCTAATCCCCACAGCAAGCCGAGATCGGGAGCTTCTCCAGAAGATCATCATGCAGGTTGGTTGTTGCATGATTTCTGTATTTTAGCAGTATCTGGAGATGGTAGACAAACACCAGTTGCTCCGATGTCCATGTATTGTTTATAAAAAATAATGGAGAGTCCGCTGCGTGCTACTTCCGCAATGCCATCTTGGATAAGGATCCATTAAACAAAAATTGTGTGTCATATCTATGATTTATTTATTTGATACAAAGTAAAAAAAAGCAGATTGAGCATCCTCCAAGTGTGGTGATTCCATAATTTGCCTGGGGTTGTAGAAAGTATTACTCTAAATTGAAAATGTTCAAGAGTAGCTAAGCCACCATTCTATTCAATGAAAACAAAGCCATCTGTGCTCTGTTAAACTTCTGGCCATGGATAGGAGTCCTACTGAACTATATCTATTCAAATTTCCATCATTAAATGTTACATGTTTAGCAAATAGATCTTTACTGAGAAGTGTGCAAGTGTGTGTTTGAGTGAACTGGCCATTGGACTCTTATTGACGAGTTTCAGTACTGGATATCTGTTTGGAAAACCCATAGGATTTTGATGAAGGCTATGGTGGTGAAAAGTAATGCATGCAAGTAGAAAATAAGACCATATATGGAAATAGAAGGATTTATGTTCATCTGTAACGAATAATATGTTTTATGCTTTGTTCTCTGCTGTATGAATAATTCATTCAGCCTTATATACCCATGTCTCTGTTTGTTATCATGGCTGTGGGACAGCGCTGACCGAAGGCACAGGTGTGGACATGCTGCTGTATGCCAGTGACAGGGTGGCTAGTGATCATTCTGCTGGTGCTGATCTCTCTTGCACATCAAGAACACTTGTCCCAGAGGACGTCATCATCTACCAATAAATAAATTAATTAATTAATTAATTAACCCTGCAATTAAGTTAATATAACTAAGATTATTACACTGATAATACAATGTATTGTCTGGACCTACATGAAAACCTACAAGAACACACAATGCACGCCATTATAGAAAAAGAAAAATAATCAAGGACTTGAAGCAGTGGGCCGTTACTACCCATAAATCTTACAAAAAGTCAGAGGTATGATAAGGACACTGGAGACTCCTTCTATGAAATGTTAAACAAATATCATCTTACAGAAAACAATTCACTAAATCAATTTTAATCTATTTATGTAGTGCACATTCCTAAATGCATGTTTTGTGCAAATGTGAAATGAATTTAATGCCATGAAAAAGTATTTGCCCCCAGGTTTCTCAATCAACCAAACAATTAAACAAATGTGATTGATAATTGGGTTGAATTAGACTAGACACACCCAGATTTGATTTTTACCAGCCATGCGAAATCTAAATATCACTCTGCGTGAGTGGGCACTGACAAGTACAAAGTACAACATTTTGTATACAAGTGTAATAATAATAATAATAATAATAATAATAATAATAATAATAATAATAATAATAATAACAACAATAATACAGTTCCAATCAAAATTATTCGACCCTCATTGCACATCAGGTTTGTCAAAAATTACAGACTTGATGAACAAATCAAACAAAAGCAATTGAAATAGTTCAACACAACGAATGCTTCAAGTGGTTTCCCCAAATTCAACTGAAAATGCAACTTATAATGATTTCTCCAGTCTCAAAATTATTCAACCTCCTGAATAGAATCCCTCACAACAGCACAAATATGCAAAACAGGTGTTGTCTCAAGCGCACTTGATGCAACTAATCAAGGGCTTCATTAGTTGCACCAGGTGTACTTGAGCAGGAACACATGAAATACCTGAACTGCCTTCTGATACAGCCAAATACGTCAAATTTTGACACATCAGTCCAGAGCACCTGCTGCCATTTTTCTGCATCCCAGTTCCTGTGTTGTCGTGTATAGTTGAGTTGCTTGGCCTTGTTTCCATGTCAGAGGTATGGCTTTTTGGACACAAGTCTTCCATGAAGGCCACTTCTGACCAGACAGTAGATGGGTGTACCAGGGTCCCACTGGTTTCTGCCAGGTCTGAGCTAATGGCACTGCTGGACATCTTCCGATTACAAAGGGAAGTAAGCCTGATGTGTCTTTCATCTGCTGCAGTAAGTTTCCTTGGCCGACCACTGCATCTACTGTCCTCAACGTTGCCCGTTTCTTCAAAAAAGCTTGGACAGCACATCTGGAAATCCCTGTCTGCCTTGAAATTTCTGCCTGGGAGAGACTTTCCTGATGCAGTATAACTACCTTCTGTCTTGTTGCTGTGCTCAGTCTTGCCATGGTGTATGACTTTTGACAGTAAACTGTCTTCAGAAACCTCACCTTGTTAGCTGAATTTGTCTGTTCCTCACACAGTTTTATTCCAACTACACAGCCGTTTCTGTGGACAGCTGTGGCCATACTGTTTACAAATCTCAACATTATTTTAATAATTACAGAGGTTCACACATTGATGAGTAATAGGACACGAAATTTGTTAAGAAATGACAAAAATCCTAGGACTAGTTCGCAAAAGTGTGTTTTCCATATTAAGCAAATTATTACTAAGTTACTAAGAGGGTTCCAAATACTATGTCCTCTGCTCTCTCTAATTATTAGGATTAGCAGCAATGTAACAAATACTTTGAACAGTGATAAACAAATTATTTTTTCAGTAAGATTTTTAAAATTATTATTGATGATTATGATTATTTTCAGTAAATGATTATTTTCAGTAAGATGTTAAAATGAGATACACTGATATTACTACAATTGCAGGATACCAGGCTTAGTCCCACTTTCAAAATATTAATGAACCTGCGCAAGAAAAACTATATGTAGTGAGCATTTAGTGAGACTAGGGACTAAATAATGCAAAAACCTAATTAGTGCGACATAGCGTCCACAAGATTAGATAAAATTCACAGCCTCATTAACTCCAGACAGCTGCTTACCAGGCCTGTTTTCCCCCAGGGGGGTTAGTTGGACTGTTAATCATCCGGAGCCCGGATTCTTCTCCATCCTTGCCTCGTATGTCATCACTGTTTGCAGGACTACCGGACCGATAAAATATCAAACTAGACTAGTCTAGTTAGGTGTGGCTAGCCAAGGTGAGGCACAACTAAGCTATCACTGTATGGGTTTAGCTGCTACAGTGTCATGCAAAGTACATTAGCTGTCCTTATACCCTGCTCATATCATGTTCACATAAAATGGAGCTCATGCACACCTTGTTTTCCTGCTCAGCATGAGAAGATGTTAGTGGGTGTGTCTCAATCAGCTCCATAGTTCAGTAGTCAAGGCACTGATCAGGGAGTCGGCCATTTTAAAGGCTGTCTCAATTGCAAAATCTTCCCAGTGCATTGGAACATTCGCACCCTAAACAATCCGACCAAAGTGACTTGAACGCACCTGACGTTGTAGTTATGACTTCCCAACTCATAAATACAAACTTCCTAGGAGGACTTGAATGCACCATATGTTCCTTTACTGGAAATGACATCATATTTTCTGAAGCCTCTCAGCTAAAAAAAAAAAAAACAGGGGGACTATGGAAAGTCAAACAACTCAAAAGCTAGTCCAAACTGAGCTACACAGAAGAACTGTGCAGCGCAGACCAAATACTTCAGTGACGCATTGGTGGACGCACACGAGGTGGCTCAGGCAAGTTTCAACCACACTGCATGGACAGGCTTGGACCTCCCAGCTTGAGGCACAAGGCCTGAGTGACTCACTGAGCAGCGCAGTGCAAATTCATTTGAATTCTACCCAAAATTCTACTCTAAAATACTTAGGCTAGTGCTATCAACAGTTCCTATAACATATGGCAAACAAGGCTAGGAGAATATCTGAAACGATTTTAAATAGTCCTAAAATTCTTAACAGAATTGACAAAGCCATTGAAAGAAACAATAATAGATACACTGCAGAAAACGGTTTACAAACAGAAGAAAACTCAATGTATTCATCAGATCATTTATCTTCAAAGAGCAGGAATACGTAAGCCTATGTTCATGGCTGTAAATAATCAAATGATTATCTATTTAGTCTCACCCAGTTTATTTTGTTCTGTGCTGCTCAGTGGGTCACGCAGATCTCATGTGTCACACTGGGAGGTCCAAACTGGTCCACACAGCCGCGCTGTGCTGTCCATTGAGTCGCGTATGTCAACTGGCCTGCGCTGCGCTGTTCAGTGGTTCGTGCCGCACTACCCAGTGGGTCATGCAGGTATGTGGTCCACACTGCGCAGTTCTACTGAATACCTCCCTTTGGAACAGCTTTTGAGTTGTTTGGCTTCCCATAGGGAATGAACCCTCAGGGTATGTCTCAACCAGCTCCCTAGTTCAGTAGGTAGTGAATCAGTATATCGTGTACCGTGGCTCACTACACATTGAGGACACTGATAACTGAATTTCCGGCAACATGACTACATGCATGCATTGTAAAAAGTCACCAGAAATGTAAAACGTTTTATTTATGTTTTATAAGTCATATAAATTTGTTCATATAAATCATAGGCAAGCCGACTTAAAGCCATTTAAGTCATTAGACAAACCATTTATAGAACTTCAAATAACGTTAAAAAATCACTAATGTACAAAATCATTTGAGAGTTATAACAACGATAACAGCTACTTACATTTGTAGCTGGAAGTTGGCTGAGAGTTCATCCCCCATTTTTTTTCAAGCTGAGAGGCTTCAGAAAACATGACGTCAGTTCCAGTAAGGGAACATAGTGAGCATCAATGTTCCCTGGTTTTTGCGGTGCATTGTGGGATTTTTTTAGGGAGCGAACGTTCCAGTGCACTTTAGGGGCAAAAATCTGATGCTGTAACTGTGGCAGAGAACACAGTGCTGCTTTTGGAGGATATTCTCTTCAAAAACTTTTTGTATTAACAGCATTTACTTGTACTTTTACTTTCAATACTTAAGTACATTTAACATAAAAAAAATACTTTTCATACTTAAGTACAATAAATATCAGATACTTTAAGACTTAAAGTCTTTTGAAAAAGTGCTCTGATACTACCTTTTGGTAAGCCTGGTAAAAACCCAAACAATGCAGGAAACTACAGGCCTATTGCGTTAACTTCGTATCTGTGTAAGTGGGTAGAAAAGATTATTGTTCATAGACTGTTATACAATTTGGAGCAAAGAGAATGGTTAAGCCCATGTCAAAGTGGATTTCATAAAGGAAGCTCTACAATAGATGCCTTAGTGAAAGTTAGCAGTGAAGTAGAAAAAGCAATTAGTATGAAAGAGGTTATGATTATAGTATTTTTTTATATTGAGAAAGCGTATGATTCTATGTGGAGAGAAGGTTTAATGATTAAAATTCAGAGAATGGGTATTGGCGGAAGGCTTTACAACTGGATATTTTCGGACTAATCGGACATTCCATGTTAAAGTTGGAGATGCTATTTTAGAAGATTTTAATATTTTAAATGGTATTCCTCAAGGCAGTGCTATTAGCCCTATCCTGTTTAACATTATGATAAATGATATTTTTATGAGTGTTTTGTAGGGATAAAAGATATAAAGTTAATTACTTAGCCCACTGCTCTCCTATAACCAACAATGGAAATAGGTGCAGTGAAGGTTAATGCGTGATTTAATGTAATATTTTAAATATCTGACTCCATTTAATTGATTATCTGACTCCAAAAGACTAATAATCTAGTTAGTGCTAGAAGTGTTAGAACTCAGTGTTCTACTAATATTTACTCTTAAGCAGCTTCAAGTAAAACTTTCATTAAAATGACGTTCGGAGCCTTTTATGTAGCTTCTTTATTGAACCATTATTTTGTTAGCTCAGAGGTTTCTCTCAACGTGCAAGCCTAGGCCTTTCCTAATTTACTTGTCAGAGGTTCTATCTAAACTTGCAAGTATTAGCCTTTGCTTTTGGCTTGTCAGAGGTTGACTTTAAACGTGTCTAACGTACTATACCCTTTTAGCTTAAGAAACTATTCCTATTAAACATACCAAACATAAACACAGAGTATTTAGTTTTAGTTCACCTGGTATCTCTGAAACACATTCCTGATCATTTTAACCTTAATCACATTACTGCCACAATTTTAGAAATCTACTACAGTTTGTAGAGACATTGGATCATCACTTTATGTAGATGCTGGGGCTATATGGAAAAGGGGGGGAAATATTAAACATGTGACTAATAGTATCCAAGTGTTATATTGAATGTTGAAAGTTGGTCGTATGACTGGGGATTTAAAATGTCAAATGCAAAGTCATGCTACATGCTCATTACTAAAGAAAAAAGCCAGACAATGTACAGCTTAAATTATATGGTGAAAACATGGAAAGGGTAACAGAGTTCAAATATTTAGGGTTATGGTTTGATGAGAAATGTATATGGAGGAATCATATTAATCAGACTGAAACAAAATGTAAAAAGGTACTGAATCTCATGAGATCAGTTGCTGGTTATGAATGGGGAGCAGGCAAACTATCACTTATGGATATTTATAGGGCCTTAATACGGTTGTGCGTTGATTATGGCTGTATGGTATATGGAGCAGCAGCCAAAAGTGAATTGGAAAAACTTGACAAAATTCAGTTCAGAGCCCTAAGACTCAGTATTGGTGCAGTTAAAACAAAGCCTACTAATGCATTGCTGGTGGAAGCTGACGAATTACCATTATATCTAAGACGTTCAAAGTTATCATTGGCATATTGCTTTAAGTTAAAAGGATCTGGAGAGGAACAGCCTGCTACAAAGGTGCTGTGTGATTGTTGGGAATATGCACAACAAAGAAAAGGCAAAGGATTTGGTTGGATTATTCATACAGTAGCTGAGGAATATAGTCTACACAGGTTAGACTATTGACCAAACACTGTATGGGGTAATGTTCCTCCATGGATATTCCCAGTGCCCAAGGTGGACTTTCATCTTGTGGAACAGAAGAGAGAATAGTCTGAAAGGAACATGGGCAATATTGGATATTTGGTTCATGATTATGTGAAAAGCAATTATTTTAATTACATGCCAATATTTACTGATGGATCTAAAGACCCAGGGAGTGAGCATGTAGGAGCAGGGGTATATATATCTGAGTTTAATGTTGTCATATGCAAAAGAATTAATGATAGAGTATCTGTATTCACAGCTGAAATAGTTGCCATAATCCTAGGATTACAATGGATAGAAGAAGTAAGGCCTGAGAGAGTTGTAATCTGTTCAGACTCTGCTGCAGCTCTTAGTAGCTTGAACTTGCACAGTGATACCGGGTCAGAACATTCTCAGGTATAAATATGCAGCTCTAATGCGTGCTGGCATTTTTGAGTAAAAGTTTAGTTAGTTAAATTACACTCTGGTTATGCGAGCATGCCACAAAACGAAATAACTCCAACTCAAAAGATAAGACGGGAAGTATAAATGAAGCATATTTGAAATATTTTGCATTTTTGAGCAAAAATGGGCTTTAAACATAGTTAATTAGTAATTTAGTTTTCAGTATTAAAATACAAAATTAATGAACGTGTCGTCATTTGTATTTTGTTTTTCAATTTTGAAACCAAAAACGAATGAACGCAACTTACACGGACCTTTAATGTTTCAGCTTCAGCCAAATCGGCATATATCCATTTCCCACTCACATTAACTGACTGTGTGACATTGAGATCTGTCAGCCAATAAGACACGAGTATTTCCACGTATTTTCCTGTAAACCCTGTCTGAGTGGCCTTGCCTCCATTCACTGAAGATACAAAATGACAACACTGCCCTCTTCTTTTACTGACTGGGGTTCAGTTAGGTATAGTAACAAACAGCTCCAAGTGGAGAATTATTCGGGGCTAAAGAAAAAAGCTTCGGGGCTACAACCTTGAACACCAAGGCCAGGTAAACCCCCTTTTCCCCTTGTTTTTAAACAACGGGTGTTATTATAGTGGCTGATTGCCTTTTCTATCTTATCTGTCTTCATTCTACCTTGGTCTCATCAGACCATAACACATTTAAACACAAAAAACACGTTTTTTATTATTTCTGTCCCCATGCATTTTACTAAATTCACTATGGTTTATTATGATTTTACAAAAAATAATAATAATAAATTAAATAAATAATTATTTTTTTAAAAAAGACAAGTTAAACAGTAAAATAAAAACACAAGACAACAAATGCGGGTAAACAACCACAATACGTCAAAGAAACAAGGTCCATGAGAAACAAATAAGTAAAATAAAGAAGATTTCGAATGTAGCGCGTGTAGAATATGACGCAAAGCTTGGACTGAACCATGATCAGGGTTGCCAGTCTTCTTACTAATAATTCCTCAGCTGCATTTCCGACACCGTTTACCCATAAAATAACATTTATACATTGTTTCTAATTATACATGTTATCAACAGAAATAATTAATGAAGCAATTATGTATATGGAGAGCGAATGCATTTCGGTATATTTTCCCCCATCAGGACGTGGTTTAATCCTGCCGGTGACGCTGTATGTGTTTTGTACAGGACAGTAAAGAGAGAAACGCGGTTGCAGCTTCCGTGTTGAATGCGGCGGGCTGTGAGTAGGAGAATGAATCACTCTGAATCTAATCATTTTCACAAATCTAAGAGACCCGCATGGATTTTAAAATGCATATACATAGTTGGGTTCATGGTGAGTAGCTTTTGTTTATTTAGAGACAGCTTGCTGGAAGCATAGTGAGTGGTATAAGTCTCTTTTTATATCTATTTGGTAGAAGCATTTATGTCTTGAGATAGTCAGGTGCAACATACAGCTGAGCAGTTGAGGGTTAAAGGGTCCAACAGTGGCTCTCTGGCAGAGTTGGGATTTGAAGTTACACCCTTACAATCAGTAGCTCAGAACCTTAACTACCTGCGACTGCCTCTGACGTGGATCCGATCCACCTGGTTCGTCCTCATTCCTGCACATGACCTGCTTTTGTGTTTAGTCCCAACTCGCCTTACATTCTCATTGTTGTCTCACACATACAGTTTAAAGCAGGAACGTATTTAATTCAGAATTAAGCTGTTAGTGTAAGGGAAAATGACTAGACGTGGTGTGTGGTGACTTCAACTGAGTCCTTGCCCAGGTTGATCATGGGTATGGGTATTGTGTCCCTCATTACATCCTTCCCATCTTTGGATCTCATAATGAAAAATCATGTTGTGTCATAGAAAACAGATTAATTATAACCAGTGCGTATGACTGAATATAGTACTAAAGTGGAATAAGGATTGTCAGCTATCATTATTATCGGTGTATCTACAGTACATATATGCACACTTAACAGTCTTTGGGATTTGTTTTGCAGGACCTCTTTGGGGTCAGTATGATCATCCCTCTACTGAGTCATCACGTGAAGGCACTAGGAGCAAGCCCGATAGTCTCTGGAGTAGTGGGTAAGTTTATGGCTTTATGTACAGTGGGTTCATAGAATCCTCTGGGGTAGTGTCTAATCGAAATAAGTGACCTGATCAACATGGTTTCAGTATCAAACTCAGTAGTAAGTAGCAGTATATTCATTTAAACATTTAATACACTCTATCAGGGAGTAGTTTCTAGGGGCACATGCCCTGTGTACAGGCACTGGCTTAAATTAACCATCTGGACCCATTCAGTATTAGAGTTGTTACATTTTGATGTAATTCTTGATCTAATTCTGTAATTAAAACAGCTGAGAAAATAGCATTTTTATGCTCAATCTTCTCCCACTATTACAGTTTTAATGTGTCAGTTATACAGCAGGGAAGTGTTCTTTCATTGTAGTGTAACTTAGTATGTCTATATTTTACCCAATAAATGGATTTTAAAATACTTGTTTGGTAATCATAAGACTTCCAAAACAGAGACTGTGGCATCTAAATTGTGTGAAATGCTGTGTCTAATGACAGAATTGTTAATAATCATTGGCATCTTAGGACAAGGAAAAATGACCTTTGAAAATCGGATGAATCTGATGAAAATGAATGTAATCGATTATAACAGTAAACTAAGTACTTCTGAATAGTTATTACAGTTTCATATACCGTTTATGCATTATTTGCGATGGATTGTTCGACTTTGATTCAGTGGTTTTGTTTTGGGTTTTTTTGTTTTTTGTTGTTTTTTTTTTACAGCAAAGTCTCTACAGTTAATACTGTATATTGCACACACCATTTTCAGTGAAAAGACTATTTGTTCTAGTCTGATGTACTTTCAAACAGGCTCACTAACTGAAATAGTATGGGCATTTATTGTAATCACAAGGTTCCCAGCTCTTTCATCAGTCCATCAGTCTGGAATTGCTTTAATGGTGAATTATATGTAACAAAAATAATGGAAATACAACATGTGATTCTTTGCACACACACAGGCACGTTAGAGCTGGGAAAAACAAGCAGACAGTTAATTGGTAAACATATGACTTGACTTTGGGATAAGGATATAAATTCACCCCCAGAGAAATTGTGGCTTTTGACAAAACAAAGACAAGATAATGCATCTAACGTATTTTCTGTTACGTGTTGCTGCTCTTCAGTGTCACTGATATCCATCAGTCCTGGACTTAAAACCAAACTTCAGGCTCTTCCTTGGTCAGCCACCCATGAAGGTTTCATAGTAATATACACCACTGTATATACAATTTAATCATTGCAAATACACATGCAAATGTTTTCTTGGCTTTTTTGCTATGATGAGTTACAGTTGCATACACTCAGGTTATCATATGTTACAGTTGCATTTAATACTATGAATTATTTCAGACTGTGTACTTTAATTCGCTTGGGCTTGTCCAGGTTGCATGCCTTTGTAACTTGTTCTTTAGATTCGAAATTGAATTTAAGGCCTTCTTGCGTGATATCAGTGCCTGACCTAACTTGTGGCTGAATGGGCAAATCCCCACAGCCATGCTTCAAAATCTAGTGGAAAGCCTTCTCACAGGAGTAAAGGGGGACTAAATATGGAATGGAATGTTCAAAATGCTCATATAGGTGTGATGGCCTTGTGTCCACAAACTTTTGACCATATAGTGTATGAACCAGCTTTGATCAAGTTGTAATGATAATGATACTGGAGACCCTCACATATCCCTAGCTAAAAGACCATGTTGAGACAAATCATAGGTTTCAGAGTTAACCAGACCACTCTCTCATTTGTATATTGCAGGGTCCACTTATGGGGTTTTACAGCTTTTCTCCAGCACTTTAGTAGTAAGTAATGAATATTATTCTCTAACAAAATCCTGCCACTCTAACTTAAACATTAATATCCAAAACAATAGGAAGAATTTTGCTGTGCATACATTATACATTTTTTAAAGTGTATTAATAAATAATTGTGTTATTATCATAACGTGGATCCTCAGGAAACTGAAAATATTGCTAACAAACCAAAAGCATGTTAATGTAATATATGTGTTTATTATCTGAGTCTTGTCCCCACTTTAAATTGGTTTAAAACTGCATGGTCATGAGACAAAAATTAGGAAGTGAAGGAGGTGTTTGTTTTGGGTTTTTTGTTGGATGCTAAGCACAGAGAGGGAGAAGAGGAACAGCCAAATCTCTGTTCTTCCCTAATTTATTTGGCCCCTAATTGCATTAAGTCAGCATGTTCTGTATGCTTGTGTCCTGTATAGTATGTGTCATAGTACTTGTCTTAAAACTAAGCTGTGAAATGTCTCAAGATGAAACCTACAGACTGCATATAGACTCTCAGCTTGGACTCAAACTCTTATCATCACCCATTTCAGCAGTCGTGCTTTCATGAGGTGAAAACAGCTTTGCCTTATTCCCCAGTATGCAGAGTGTTTACTACTTAAATGTATTAAATATAGGGCATTGGTAGCTCAGTGGTTGGACATTGGATGTTGGACTACTGATCGGAATGTTGTGAGTTCAAATCCCAGCACTGCCACTGCTGGGCCCCTGAGCAAGGCCTCAACTGCTCAGTTGTATAAAGGAGATAAATGTAAGTCGTTCTGGCTGAGAGCGTCTGCCGAATGCAATAAATAATGAAAATGAACTACGTTTTCACAGTCTTGCTGTGAAAACACAAGTGGTCTGGCTGAAATGAACTTGCTTTAAAACAACGCAACTTCTAATTAACAAGACATATTGTTACATTTCCTCATGTTTTCTTTGTTCCTCCTAACCTTCGTTTGGCAGGGCAGCTGGAGTGATGTAGTGGGGAGGCGCTCTTCTTTACTGACCTGCCTTCTGCTCAGTGCTTTCGGATACGGCCTTCTGGGGATGTCCACTTCTATTGCCCTGTTTGTGCTGGCCCGAATACCAGTGGGTATGTTATGGAGATCTGTTGCATCTACAAATTTGAGATGAGAAGTCATTTCTGATTTGATGCAGTTCATATAGGACTGGGCCTCTTTGTTGGTTTATTACACAGTATGTTTATTTATTTTATGTCTTCTGCATTAGTGTGTCAGTAAAAAAAGGCATATATTTAGATATCAAAAACATTCCTTTTCCATCCATATTTTTGTGTATTGTTAAAGATGTCAACATATTAAGTAAGAGCACTTTTCAGAGAAAAGGAACCTGCAGAAACAGCAAGTGAGAGACAAAGACTGATGAACTGAATCTATAAGATTTTGGCTTATTAGTTGTTTGCCTATTTGTTTAGCATTTGCTTGGCCTATTTGTTTTAATTTGTGCCGTCACTGGTATACAGCCGTGGCCAAAAGTTTTGAGAATGACACAAATATTAATTTTCACAAAGTCTGCTGCCTCAGGTTTTATGATGGCAATTTGCATATACTCCAGAATGTTATGAAGAGTGATCAGATGAATTGCAATTAATTTCAAAGTCCCTCTTTGCCATGAAAATGAACTTAATCCCAAAAAAACATGTCCACTACATTTCAGCCCTTCCACAAAAAGACCAGCTGACATCATGTCAGTGATTCTCTCGTTAACACAGGTGAGAGTGTTAATGAGGACCAGGCTGGAGATCACTCTGTCATGCTGATTGAGTTAGAATAACAGACTGGAAGCTTTAAAAGGAGGGTGGTGCGTGAAATTATTGTTCTTCCTCTGTTAACTATGGTTACCTGCAAGGAAACACGTGCAGCCATCATTGCTTTGCACAAAAAGGGATTCACAGGCAAGGATATTGCTGCTAGTAAGATTGCACCTAAATCAACCATTTATCGGATCATCAAAACCTTCAAAGAGAGAGGTTCAACTGTTGTGAAGAAGGCTTCAGGGCACCCAAGAAAGTCCAGCAAGCACCAGGACCGTCTCCCAAAGTTGATTCAGCTGCGGGATCGGGGCACCACCAGTGCAGAGCTTGCTCAGGAATGGCAGCAGGCAGGTGTGAGTGCGTCTGCACGCACAGTAAGGCGAAGACTTTTGGAGGATGGCCTGGTGTCAAGAAGGGCAGCAAAGAAGCCACTTCTCTCCAGGAAAAACATCAGGGACAGACTGCTATTCTGCAAAAAGTACAGGGATTGGACTGCTGAGGACTGGGGTAATGTCATTTTCTCTGATGAATCCCCTTTCCGATTGTTTGGGGCATCTGGAAAAAAGCTTGTCCGGAGAAGAAAAGGTGAGCGCTACTATCAGTCCTGTGTCATGCCAACAGTAAAGCATCCTGAGACCACTTGTGTGGGGTTGCTTCTCAGCTAAGGGAGTGGGCTCACTCACAATTTTGCCTAAGAACACAGCCATGAATAAAGAATGGTACAAAAACATCCTCAGAGAGCAACTTCTCCCAACCATCCAAGAACAGTTTGGTGACGAACAATGCCTTTTCCAGCATGATGGGGCAGCTTGCCACAAGGCAAAAGTGATAACGAAGTGGCTCGGGGAACAAAACATCAACATTTTGGGTCCATGGCCAGGAAACTCCCCAGACCTTAATCCCATTGAGAATTTGTGGTCAATCCTCAAGAGGCGGGTGGACAAACAAAAACCCACAAACTCTGACAAACTCCAAGCATTGATTATGCAAGAATGGGCTGCCATCAGTCAGGATGTGGCCCAGAAGTTGATTGACAGCATGCCAGGGCGAATTGCAGAGGTCTTGAAAAAGAAGGGTCAACACTGCAAATATTGACTCTTTGCATAAACTTCATGTAATTGTCAATAAAAGCCATTGACACTTATGAAATGCTTGTGATTATACTTCAGTAACAGTTAGTAACATCTGACAAAAAGATCTAAAAACACTGAAGCAGTAGACTTTGTGAAAATTAATATTTGTGTCATTCTCAAAACTTTTGGCCACGGCTGTACACTTTAAGACATAGTTGTTGTCTACTGAATATAACAAGTATTCAAATCCTGTAAAATGCAATTTGGACCAGCCTTACTTATTTGTCAAAATTTTGATATTTAGAAAGTTTTAAGTGAATTTATGTAGTCTTAATGTGGTTGGTTTTATATATTGCTAACCGAGTATGCAGACTCACTTTCAAAATGTATTCATCAGTGATATACGATGTTTTACGACAGTGATATACATATTGTTTACTGGTTTTCACCTTCTCCACAGGGCTTTTTAAACACTCCTTGTCCATTTGCCGAGCACTTCTGTCAGATGTAGTGTCTGAGACAGAGCGCCCCCTGGTGATGGGTCACTTTAATGCAGCTTCCAGTGTGGGATTCATTCTGGGCCCAGTGGTAGGAGGCTACCTCACTGAACATGAGGGAGGATTTTATATGTCCTCCTTTGTCTGTGCAGCTATCTTCCTCCTTAATGCAGGTGCACTAGAATTTGTTATGTAAAACGAGTGGTCTGTTTACCACTATTATTTGTTTGTGCATGCATTTAATGTCTGGTTGAGAGGGTTCTGCAGTAATCTGCTCTGTGGACTTATTTAGACTTTTGTCATCATTCTCAGGTTTGGTCTGGATGTTGCCATGGAATGAGATTCTAAACCACCGTTTAGATGCTAACAGGAACAGTAAAAGCAGACAGGCCTATGACGGACTGAGAAACTGCGATGGGAACAATCACGGTTGTCCCTCTACCACTAAAACCCAACGTTCTGCTGTATCTCCGTGCAAGGACTGGGGTAATATGGCTCTACTCCAGCTGACCTCAGTAGGAGCACAAATCCGCATGGTGGCCTCTTCTGACATGTGGGATGTGTTCCTGGTGCGTCTACTAATGGCGCTGGCAATCATGCTTTACCACAGTAACTTCTCTCTAGCCATGGAGGAGCGCTTTGATTTGAAACCCAAAGTGACAGGTTACATGATCAGCTACAGCAGCATGCTGGGTGCAGTGGCTGGGTGCCTGGTGGGCCCCATGACTCGTCTGTACAAAGGCAATATGTCTGCCCTGCTGCTGCACTCTACAGCATTCACAAGCACATTGATTTTCCTGTATGCTGCAGCAGGCAGCGTCTGGCACGTGCTGCTCTCCTCCACATTCTTTGCCATCTCTACCAGCGTGGGGCGCACCTGCATTACAGACCTGGAACTGCAGCGTGGAGGCAGTGCAAGGGCCAGTGGCACCCTGATTGGGGCCGGCCAGTCTGTGACTGCAGTGGGGCGCATACTGGCCCCGCTGCTTTCGGGCCTGACTCAGGAAATAAGCCCATGTGGGCCACCAAGCCTTGGGGTGCTGCTGGCTCTCACAGCTCTGGTGCTACTGCTTGTCAGGACTCCAAAGTGGGCCAAGATGAAATACAAGAATGCCAAAGAGTGATTGGACAGAGGTTCAAAGCCAAACAGATTTAAGAGAACAAGGGGCATTGTGGTGGCAGCTGTTGAAGTTGGCAGTTATCTGAGTATGAAATGAGTAGGTTTTTGGAAGTGTATTGCAGGAGATGTGATCAGCTGCAGAGTAGCCACCTATGCCTCCATACACACACCAAGAGGACCTATTAGACCAAAGGAAGACTCTAGGACAGATTCATATCTGATACGACTTACAGAACTTGTTTTGAGTGTTGATTTTGAGTACTGGTCATGTAAGCTGTATAGAAGACGGAAACTCTGCACAAGGTCTGTTTCTAGTAGCTGCTCCTTTTTAGTTACCAATAGGTTTAAATTGATCTTTTTTTAACAACAGAAAATTTAAGTGTTCATATATTTATTAGCAAGAAATAGTACAGTGCTGGAGCAGTTAGCATTGCTACCTCACAGCTCCAGGGTTTGTCCTTGAGCTCGGGTTACTGTCTCTGAAGTTTCGCATGGCGAGGATTGCTGACCATGACCCTGACCAGGATAAAGCAGTTACTGAGGATCAATAAATAAATGAATGAATGGTGTCAGAGTAAAAATATCAAGTATTAGGATGGTTACTATGTATGTATGTATGTATGTATGTAAATCAAGCTGAATATTTTAGGAACATACCCCTAGTTTTTTAAATTAATGTTTTGTTTTTGTATTGTTTGCTAAATTAGAAAATATTTGCAGATGTACATGTCAAAGTAGGGATTGCAAATTACACATACCCCATAAACCTGTGTGTGTTCAGGTATTATAAACAAGGCTAAAGAAATAGACACATTAATGAGCAAAAGAAAGATGATCAATGATAAGGAATCTCTGATGCAACATTTGGTACACAGATTTACTCAAGCTTGGTCTAATTTTTATTAGGTTGTTTCACAACATATCATACAGGAAAATGTTAATAAAAACATTTTATTATATTACATTTAAAACAAACTAAATTATCTGTTAACATGGAAAATCAAACAAACTGTAGTGTACTGTTTTTCAGATCGGTTTCAAATAATTACAGTTCAGTGATATACACACTCAGTGGCCTTGTTCATCAAAGTTGCACAAATCTGATCCTAAAACATACACTAAACCAACTGATGGTTTCCTTTTCGTCAGGTTCAGAGTACATGTACGTTTGAGCATAACATTTTAGCAACTTGAAAAAATGCATGATTTGCAGTTAAATATTTAAAATCAATATTGCTAGAATTTATAGCAAGTAGCCTGTAGTAAGTGCAGTAGATTCAAAATATGGGGATGGATGATCCGCTGTGGCGACCCCGAACAGGAACAGCCGAAAGAGGAGAAGAAAAAAACAGTGGTTTCAAAACTGTCAGCATCCTAACAGTTAATATTTATGATGCCTGCCCTGGAGAGAATAACAACACCGAATCGCTTCCTGTAATGTCTAACAAGGCTGGAATCACTTGTAAAGGGATTTTGGTCCACTCCTGCAGTATATTTTAAGCTCCTTTATACTGTTAGGTTTGTGCATGTGGACTTCCTTCTTCAATTCAGAACTCAGCTTTTCAGTAGGGTTCAAATTTGGGGACTGAGATGGTCATTGCAAAACACGGAATTTGTGCTTCATTAACCATATCTGTGTTGGAAGTATGTTTAGCTCATCATCTTGTTGAAAGCTCTATCTATGGCCAAGTCTCAGCCTCCTTGCAGTGAGTAAATTGGGGCATGCCATGTGCTTATGACATGCAATTAAGGCATGTTAACAGTTAACAGTTGTACAAAAATAGTAATTCCATGCACTCAAATCTGAGCTCATTTCTACACAACTTTGATGAATAAGGGCCAGTCCTAATGATTTATAATGAGTAGCATAAAGAGTACCAGCATTAATAACGAAGCATTTTCTATACTTTCTTATACTGTGTTTATAAAACATGAAGTTCTAAATGAGTTAATGAGTCACACCATTTCTGACTTAATCCAGTTATTCCGGTTCTTTTTTACTGGCACAAGAACAGTAGTGTATATTTCGTCATATCATACCAGCCACATAGTTTGGTTAAAATCCGATGTGACTCTCACTTCTGCTGGCCTCGTTGATCCTGTGACTTCCACGAAGGTCTCCGTAGCAGAGGATTTTGTGCATCACTGGTGTCTCGCTCAAGAGGCTCTGGGCTCCATACAGTAGGGGGAGATACAGTCTGCTGCTCCTCAGGGACACAGTCTCTATTCCTGTGGTGGATGCGCCGATGTGGAGCTGAGAGCCTGGAGGAAGTGGATCTGGAGCTCAGGCTTGATGAGACATACCCCTTCTGCTCCTCACTTACCTCATCTACCATGGTCTCCTTAAAGCGCTCCAGCCTCCTCAGAGGTGTCACTGGCATAGAGGGGGTCCGTAAAGGCTGCCTAGATCTGGGCCTGGCTGATGGGTAGCTAGGATTCATCGCAATGTCAGCATCACCTGGAAAAATACAGGCATAGCCATAATGTACTAAACAAACAAAGGCTTGGCCAGGATGAGTAAGATACTAATCATGATACTATGAAACTAACCTTTGAAACAAGAGTTCAACATTGAATAGAGTATAATTGTAAATAAGGGTAATGGGTTTGGCTGGTTCCTAGTAGTACTATGAATGAAGAAAAAGTCCCAGTGCATTAACAACCCATATCTGAGGTCCACAAATAAGAAATTCCTGTATTTTGCAGTGTCAGTAAAGTACATTTTGTCCTAAAACAGTGCAAAATCATATTTGCCTTTCTTCATAGCTAGATATAGCTGTATCTTTAAACATCACTGGAGGTTCCAAAATTTCCTTAAGGATAAGTATGTAGGATATAAGGCATGTATGTATGTAAGTATATACCCTCACCATCCACTTTAATAAGAACATCTGTACACCTGCTCATTTATGCAGTTATTGAATCACCCAAACTGGATAACTGCATAAATTAGCAGGTGTACAAGTGTTCCCATTAAATTGGACAGTGAGTGTAGGTATGTAATTAGCAATAAGTATGATCCTCACCATTGGTGTTCAGTCTTTCTGTAGAAAATCGGGAGTTCAGACTCTGACCGACAGGAAGAGAAAAATATTTTGGGATCCCGGCTGCCTCCTACGGGAGCAGAGTGGAGAAAACGTGAGTACATAAGACAAAATTGAGTAAGAAAGTTTCAAATAAGTGGAATGCCACCATACAGGAGCAGTAAGAGTATGCTGTGCAACTCAATTACACACAATGTTTCTTACCGAGCTTTGGAGTCTTCCAGGTCTAAGACTGCGTCGGATGGTGGTGTGTCGCCTCATCAGGATCTCTCTGTCTCTGGTGTTGTTAGGGAGTGCATGTTTATTGGTGTAGGACAGCGTCTGAGAGAATAAAACATAGAATCACAATATGACAAAAGTCATTGCAATACCTGAAACTTAAAAGGATGGTCTTCCTTTCACCCCCTGCTCAGTGATTATATGGAAGTTGATATAGTGAGTTTGGATGATTATATTAATAAATTATAGTATATCTGCTAAAGAATGAACTAGCGACCGATTTAAGTTCCACGTAGTGTTAAACTCACCCGTTCTCTGATCTTATACATGTTCTTTGACAGAATATTGTGCATTGCTATCAGATCTGTTGTCAACAATGTCTTCTTGGGTTTATTAAACTCCTCACTACAAAACACCAGAGAAAAAACAAACAGAGAGAAGGTTACAGCTATACTGTAACCTTCAGCCTTGGCGTATTAAATTGTATGTCAAAATTATGCCAGAATTATAGTCATATGAGGCATCACTATGCACAGTAGTTAAATAATAATAATAATAATAATAATAATAATAATATACAAGCATACATACTCCAATGATTTGATTTGTTCTGCACTGATGTCACCAGATACCGTGTCCAGGATCTCCATAGCATTTTGAAGTTCCAGTTTTTTATAAAGCGCCACAATGCTCGACTCCGCCCGGTCATCACGGATCAAAATCTTACGAAGGAACCGGTTGTTAAACCTCATGAACCTAACAAAAACAAGTCATAAGTTGATCATGAGTAAAAATTAAATCCACGTTCTTGCATTTTTTTAGAGCACAGCATTGTAAATAGGGGTCTAATGTTTACCTGTCTTTTAATGAGTGGTGGCTCCACTGTCCACAGAGATCCTCTATTCCTGCAATGGTATGTTCCATCAGCTGAAAGACAGAGCAGCTTGATTATGACCAGTACCTTTATTATCTTTATTTCTTAGATGCACATGTATGTAATAATTAGTATTAAATTGTACAATGAATCTTCATACTCCATCAAGCTTGGGTGTCAGTATCATTATGTTCTACATCTGATTACCCACCCTTTTGTGAATCTCAACATTAATGGTGCAGAAATCCCGATTTGTCTTTCTAACATTCATCAGTTCAATAATTGGCCTTATACTGATACCCTACAAAGGAAGGGGAAAAAACATGAAATTAAAATAAGGGCTTAATTTAAGGTGAAGCATGTCCTTGGATTACAATATACTATTCTTCATTAATATTATTTAATACAACATTACTCACTTTCCATAGTTTCCTGCCACTAAAGCATTCAAAACTGTATATACAGTGGGGATAGAAAAGAATCACCCCCCTTTAAAATAATCACATTTTGTTGCTTTTCAGCCTGAAATGAAGACGGACACAGTTTTTGTTTTATCCAGCTGTATTTACTCAGTGCAACTTATAACATCCAAGTGAAAGATATAACACCAACATGTCAGAAAAATAATAATAAATAAATAAAAACAGAATCACTGAGTTGGAACAAAGATCACCCTCTTGCTTTAATTTGCCTTATTTTTTTAATTACAGCCTTTAATCTGTTGGGATATGTCTCTACTAACTTTGCACATCTAGACTTTGCAATATTTGCCCACTCTTCTTTGCAGAACTGCTCAAGTTCAGTTCAATTTGATGGTGACTGTTTGTGGACTGCAGTCTTCAAGTCATTCCACAGATTTTCAATGGGGTTTAAGTCTGGGCTCTGACTAGGCCATACAAGGACATTCACCTTTTTCTCCTTCAACCACTGCGTGGTCAGTTCGGCTGTGTGTTTTGGGTCACTGTCATGTTGGAAGGTAAATCTTCTTCCCATTGACAATTTTCTGGCAGAGGGCAGCAGATTTTCCTCAAGAATTTGACAGTATTTTGCCCCATCCATTTTCCTTCTATCCTGACAAGTGCTCCAGTCCCTGCTGCAGAGAAACACCCCCATAACAGGATATTACCACCTCCATGCTTTACTGTAGGCATTGTGTTATTTGGATGGTGGGCTGTATTGGATTTCTGCCATACATATCGTTTGGTGTTGAGGCCAAATAATTCAATTTTAGTTTCATCTGACCATAACACCTTTTTTCATGTGGCCTCAGAATCTTCAAGGTTCGTTTTGGCAAAGCTCAATCGTGGGTGGGTTTTTTTTCTTGCAACCCTCCCATACAAGCCACATTTGTGGAGAATTTGTGATATTGTTGTCCCATGCACACAATGACCACTCTTTGTCATAAATTCCTGCAACTGCTTCAGAGTTGCTGTAGGCCTCTTGGTAGCCCCTCTGACCAGTTTCCTCCTGGCTCTTTCATCCAGTTTGGAGCGACGTCCTGATACAGGGAGGGTCTGTGTTGTACCAAATACCTTCCACTTCTTAATAATAGATTTCACTGTGCTTCTCGGCATTGATAAAGCCTTTGAATTTTTTTTTGTATCCATCTCCTGACTTGTGTCTGTCCACATCTTTATCCCGGAGATCATTTGACAGTGCCTTGCCACTCATAGTTGATTGTTTGCTTCAGTTGCACTACAAAATGCTCCAGGAAAGCTCTTTTCATGCTGAGCTAATCAAAATGACCACGACTGATCACAGTTGAAAGTCAAATGGCTTTGTGTGCCATTGAGAAGGTGATTAGCTACACCATATTGAGTTTACAAGTCATTTTTAGGAGGGGGTGATCCTTTTTCCAACTCAGTGATTCTGTTTTTTTATTTTTTTCTGACATGTTGGTGTTATATGTTTCACTTGGATGTTATAAGTTGCATTGAGTAAATACAGCTGGATAAAACAAAAACTGTGTCCGTCTTCATTTCAGGCTGAAAAGCAAGTAGTGTTGCATTAACTCTGATATGATAGCAGAATCATTGCTCATTAATTGTAATTAATTCCAGTTAAACATTACAGTAAAATGACAAATCTTCCAGTAAGAAATTACCTGGACGAAGACGGTGAAGAGAATGACAACAATGCAGGTGGTGACAAAAAGTTTTTTACGAAGAATAGTCTCTGGAAGGGTGAAAACTAATGCAAATGTTATAGCCCCTCTAAGGCCACCATAGGCCAGACCAAACTGGTCTTTGAAGTTGAAGGGGATGGTGCGGAAGGGGTTAATTATCTGTGTCAATACCAGGATACCTGGAAGACAAGAGATGTTTAAAGATCTAACCAGATTGTGCTGACTGATAATTTATCTGATTTTTCTGCAACAAAAATAATTTAATAGTATTTAATAGTTCATCTTAGTACTACAATGCTCTAGGCACAGATGGCATGTTTATTCTGTAAAATTGTATTAGAATGCATTGTTCCAAGTATATGAAGGTCTTAAAAACTTTTGAAACATACACCGTTCACCATGCACATTCATGCAGTTATCCGTTCAGGCAATCATTTGGCAGTGGCACAATGTATACAGCCATGAAGATACAGGTGCAAAGAACAAACTAGACTGTTGAAGATTGGAAAATCCTTGCCTGGTCTTTTTCCAATCTTCAGCTGTCCAGTTTTGTTGAGCACTGTAGCCTCAGATTTCAATTCTTGGCTGACAAGAGTGGAACCCAATGTTGTCCTCTGCTGTAGTAGCCCATCCACATCAAGGTTTGGTGTGACGTGCATTCTGAAATGCGTTTCTGCTCGCCACAGTTGCACGGAGTGGTTATTTGAGTTACTGTATCCTCCCTGTCAACTCAAACCAGCCTGGACACTCTCCTCTAACCTCCCTCAACAACATGGTATTTATGTCTGCAGAACCACAGCTCACTGGATGTTTTTTCTGTGTGAATGCTAGAGACTGTTGTGCATGAAAACCCATGCATGGTGTGCCTGGCACCAACAACCATGCCACAGTCAAAGTCACTGAGATCACATTTTTTTCCTAATTTTGACATTGATGTGAATATTAACTGAAGCTCTTGACCTGTATCTGTATGCTTTATGCATTGCACTGCTGCCACATTATTGGCTGATTGGATAATTGCATGAATAAGCAGGTGTACAGGTATTCCTATTAAGGTGATCAGTAAGTATATGTTTAAAAATTATATTGATACTTATATATTTTATACCATATGGTCTTATCCTTTTACTATATTACTATTCATCAGAAACTTTATATACAGTTACAGTGTGCTATTGAATTCCATCACATATAAACAAAAATGATACTGCTCACCTAGAGTCCTCCAGAGTTGGGCGAAGAACAGTGTAAAGAGGATATAGCCCCAGTTCCACTCATGGTCTGTTGTTATGGTAACAACACCCAGGAAGAAGAAGATAAGTGTCTCTGACACAGTGCCAAGCATTTTGATGGTGTGCCGGATAGTGGTGCATGAGCGCTGGGACACATTCTCTTCCACATAGTACTTCATGGTCAAGGCACAAGTCACAATGCTGTAACAGCACAACCATCAGATAAAAGTATTCGCTCTACATATTGTACTGTCATTGTGAAAATGTTTTATTTCTTTTATCGTTAAGAGTAACTATGATTGAGTTTTTATTTGCACATGACTTTACTCACGCCATGATGCTGGAGATGGACAGCAGGTCAGCCAACAGATAGGCGAGGTAGCTATACATGAAAATGAAGAGAGGCTCAATCTCTCTCACCTTCCATGTAAAGCGTGTAGTGAAAGCTGCCACAAAGCCAAACAGGAAGCCAAAGAACATTCCTCCAAGGCCTACAACAAAAAAGCGTGCCACAGCCAGAAACACATCTGCCACATCCACCACTGGCAAGAGCACCACATGATTAAAGAGATTATATAGCACCTGAAACACAGGCATGAGAGACATCATCACATACTGACAGTCCACTTTTCTAACACCATATATACTAATAATACACAACAATGCAAGGCTAAGCTATGGCTGATGCTCTATGGACTGGCAAACCAATAATATTATGTACAAGGTGTCCCAAAAGTCTCTATACATAGGGGAAATTAACACTTTTTAGTAAAATATCTATCAATTTTCTTTATATTACCTTCTTTCATATGTTTATATATAGTACTGTGCAAAGGTTTTAGGCACATGCAAAGAAATGCTGTAGAGCAAAGATGCCTTCAAAATAATGAAATTATATATATATATATATATATATATATATATATATATATATATATATATATATATATATATATATATATACACGCACACACACAGTACTGTGCAAAAGTTTTAGGCAGGTGTGAAAAAATGCTGTAAGGTAAGAATGCTTTCAAAAATAGTCATTTTAATAGTTTATATTTATCAATTAACAAAATGCAAAGTGAGTGAACAGAAGAAAAATCTACATCAAATCAATATTTGGTGTGCCCACCCTTTGCCTTCAAAACAGCATCAATTCTTCTGGGTACACTTGCACAAAGTCAAGGATTTTGTAGGCATACAATGGGGGGAAAAAAGTATTTGATTCCCTGCTGATTTTGTACGTTTGCCCACTGACAAAGAAATGATCAGTCTATAATTTTAATGGTAGGTGTATTTTAACAGTGAGAGACAGAATAACAACAAAAAAATGCATCCAGAAAAACGCATTTCAAAAAAGGTATAAATTGATTTGCCTTTTAATGAGTGAAATAAGTATTGGATCCCCTATCAATCAGCAAGATTTCTGGCTCCCAGGTGTCTTTTACACAGGTAATGAGCTGAGATTAGGAGCACTCTCTTAAAGGGAGTCCTCCTAATCTCAGTTTATCTGTAAAAAGACACCTGTCCACAGAAGCAATCAATTAATCAGATTCCAAACTCTCCACCATGGCCAAGACCAAAGAGCTGTCCAAGGATGTCAGGGACAAGATTGTAGACCTACACAAGGCTGGAATGGGCTACAAGACCATCGCCAAGCAGCTTGGTGAGAAGGTGACAACAGTTGGTGCGATTATTCACAAATGGAAGAAACTGTCAGTCTCCCTCGGTCTGGGGCTCCATGCAAGATCTCACCTCGTGAAGTTTCAATGATCATGAGAACGGTAAGGAATCAGCCCAGAACTACATGGGAGGATCTTGTTAATGATCTCAAGGCAGCTGGGACCATAGTCACCAAGAAAACAATTGGTAAAACACTACGCCGTGAAGGACTGAAATCCTGCAGCACCCGCAAGGTCCCCCTGCTCAAGTAAGCACATGTACAGGCCCGTCTGAAGTTTGCCTGAATGATTCAGAGGAGAAATGGGTGAAAGTGTTGTGCTCAGGTTTGGTCAGATCTCTTTGGCATCAACTCAACTCACCGTGTTTGGAGGAGGAGAAATGCTGCCTATGATCCCAAGTCATAACACCATCCCCACCGTCAAACATGGAGGTGGGAACATTATGCTTTGGGGGTGTTTTTCTGCTAAGGGGACAGGACAACTGCACCGCATCAAAGGGACGATGGACGGGGCCACCGTCAAATCTTGGGTGAGAACCTCCTTCCCTCAGCCAGGGCATTGAAAATGACCTTAATGACTTGGAGAGTATCTGCAAAGAGGAGTGGGACAAAATCCCTCCTGAGATGTGTGCAAACCTGGTGGCCAACTATAAGAAACGTCTGACCTCTGTGATTGTCAACAAGGGTTTTCCCATCAAGTACTAAGTCGAGGGGTCAAATACTTACTTCCCTCATCAAAATGCAAATCAATTTAGAACTTTTTTGAAATGTGTTTTTCTGGATTTTTTTGTTGTTATTCTGTCTCTCACTGTTAAAATACACCTACCATAAAAATTATAGACTGATCATTTCTTTGTCAGTGGGCAAACGTACAAAATCAGCAGGGGATCAAATACTTTTTTCCCCCCCACTGTATAGTCAGGTGTATGATTAAACAATTATACCAAAAAGGTGCTAATGATCATCAGTTCAATATGTAGGTTGAAACACAATCATTAACTGAAACAGAAACAGACTTGTGGCCAAAAAGCCATACCCCTGACATGGAAAAAAGACCAAGCGGCTCAACTATGCACGAAAACACAGGAACTGGGGTGCAGAAAAATGGCAGCAGGTGCTCTGGACTGATGAGTCAAAATTTGACATATTTGGCTGTAACAGAAGGCAGTTTGTTTGCCAAAGGGCTGGAGAGCAGTACAAGAATGAGTGTCTGCAGGCAACAGTGAAGCATGGTGGAGGTTCCTTGCAAGTTTGGGGCTGCACTTCTGCAAATGGAGTTGGGGATTTGGTCAGAATTAATGGTCTCCTCAATGCTGAGAAGTACAGGCAGATACTTATCCATCATGCAATACCATCAGGGAGGCATCTGATTGTGCATGACAATGACCCCAAGCATACAGCGTAAGTCATTAAAAACTATCTTCAGCATAAAGAAGAACAAGGAGTCCTGGAAGTGATGGTATGGCCCCCACAGAGCCCTGATCTCAACATCATCAAGTCTGTCATGAAGAAGCAACTGAGGCTGCCTAAATCCACAAAAGAACTGTGGTTAGTTATCCAAGATGTTTGGGCCAACCTACCTGCCGAGATCCTTCAAAAACTGTGTGCAAGTGTACCTAGAAGAAATTGCTGATTGATGCTGTTTTGAAGGCAAAGGGTGGTCACACCAAATATTGATTTGATGTAGATTTTTCTTCTGTTCACTCACTTTGCATTTTCTTAATTGATAAATATAAACAATTAACATGTCTATTTTTGAAAGCATTCTTACTTTACAGCATGGTGCTGGAAAACAGTCCCCTATGTATGGAGACTTTTGGGACACCCTGTATAATAACAACATATTGCTAGGAATAAAATGGCTACTGTCTGATCTTCCATACTGTAAAACACTTGTTAAAGTGTATAAGTTTTATATATATATATATATAAGTGTATAATGTAAAGTTGTCTATAAGTCTAAGTTGTCTAAGTCTAAGTTGTCTGTATTCAAAGGCATATTTCTCGCCTGGTGGCAGGACGTTTATTCTCCTTTTCCTTGCCTTTGAGTCTCTGTACCCAGGGACTGACCACACCTGCTCTTACATGATCAAATGTTTGCTTTTTTTGTCAGGTACTCTACAGAAAACAAAGATTTGCTAACAGAGACAGGCACACCACAGCGTTCTGTACAGCAATTGCACAATCCCCACTTATATTTTTTGTTTCATAATTTTGTTGCAAAATAGGTCTAACTTATAAATACATAGGCTATATGCCTGTTTATTTAAGTTAGAAATTTAGTAAGGTTATTTAGCTTAGAAAGGTTAGGCTGATTAAATATACATAATATATATATATATATATATATATATATATATATATATTACCTCAAGTATGTGTGCGATGATGTTTTAACTTAGTCAGCTTTGCTGGTGATTCAAATTACTATGAGCTAATATGACACGTGCTGTGCATTCAACTGTTCACACTAACAGGAAATGTCCATACCGAAACTGCCCGGTGCCAAGATGTCAGAGCAAAACTAATAACAGTAATATAATAAGGATATTGCTATTTCTGCAACATACATATTGGAATCACTTAAAAAAAACTGCAAAGGAAAACGTATGCTCAGTAAGGGGTGTATTTTTATTTTTATTTTTTACAAAACTCTCTGAAAATACAGTAGCATAAAGAGGAAGTTCCAGTCTGGTCAGTTGAACCTGAGATGTCTGTTGCACAATACACTATAAAAGCCTTTAACAAAGCTAAACTAAATCCATTCTATTTGTCAGAGGCTCCCTCATTCTGTATATCTAAATATCACAAAAGTCTGCTCCTTCTTTTCATGTTCTTATAAAGCAAATCATAGCAGTTCACTCACCACAGTGACAGCATCATTAAATAAGGACTCGCCAAACGCCACAATGTAAAGCTGCTCATGGATGTTGACGTCCTCAAACACAGTGAGCACTGCCACAGGGTCCACAGCCGCGATAATGGAGGCAAACAGCAGGTTTTCTTGCAGGTTGATATCCTGAATGCCAAATGCCTGGATCTGGCAGATACCGAAAAGAGAGATACCGATGCCAATAGAGTTCCACAAGGTCCCCACGATAGAAAACCACATCACCGTGCCCACATTCTCAAAAAAGGCCCGAGTGGGCATGAAGTAGGCCGCATCCAGAACGATGGGCGGTAACATGTAGAGGAAGAAGACACTGGAGGTGAGGACAGCTGGGGGCTTTTCGTGTACAGAGTGCATGATACCACCCACTATAAGCCCAATAGCAATCAGCAAGCAGGTCTCTGGTATCCATATTGTAATTTTATGGTACACATGGAAACCTGTTTTAAAAAGGTAAAGAGAAAGGTAAAGAGAAAGGTGACAGGTTTATTGTGGTCTTGGTTATGGATTCTAACCCACGAACACTGGGCATGAGATGGGAACACATGGTGGATGGGACACCAGTCTATTGCAGGACACTATGCACACACACTCATACAAATTCACAACTACTGACAATTTATAATATCCAGTCTACCTATTTGCATGTTTTGGGAAAATGGAGGAAGCCAATACAGACATAGGGAAAACAAAAAATGCTTAGAACAGTGGTCACCAAACCCTCTTCCTTGAGATTTACCTTCCCACAGGTTTCATCTCCAACCAAAATCTAACACACCTGTTTTAGTTGATCAAGAACTTTTTAAGGCAATGATTACATGGATGATCAGGTGGGCACAATTATGGTTGGGGCTAACGTCTTCAAAAAGGTAGATCTCCAGGAACAGGGTTGGTGACCACTGGCCTAGAAGGTTTACACTGTAATATACCTAAACATTGCCAGTTATTTTACATAGCTTATATGCTGACATTTTGACAATAAACCACAATATGCTAGAAGCACTGGCATTTTCTAAAGGAGTGAGCCAGAATGTAATGTATTGATCATTACAGAAGCTGTGCATGAATATGAATACATATGGCAGAAAAAGGAGAGAAAATTTCCCAAATTCATGACAAATCACAGTAAGACTGATGATGAGATTGATAGGTTATGTTTTCATGAATAGTAACAGAGTAGGGCAGTGGTTTAAGTTCTGAACTAGTGCTTGTGAATTCAGGACTGCTAGAGACACTGTATGCTGTACTGTATGACATTACACTGTAAGTCATCGTGTATCAAAGTGTCTGCCAAAATAATACACCTAAACCCTTTAAACTTTATACATTGAGAGAATGGACATAATCTGGAGTCAGTGGAAAGTACAGCAAAGCATACAGGGGTAACCTACCTGGAACAGAAACTCCTTATCAGTTGTGATTAGTTTTTAAGGACTTTGTGGAGGACACGTGTGTTTGCTTACCTATTTTCGCAAATGAAGCAAGTAACACCCACAATGTTATCTCGAACGGAATCTGAATGCGAGGGTAATTTACAACAAACATGGGAAAATTCGTTTTCTCTGGCTCAGGAAACGACTGGGGCGCGTCGTGTATCGGTTTCTGTGGTGGACGTTGAGATGGAGAGTTGCTTGTTGTCGGTAAAAGCACCGCGTCCGCTGTTAACAATGGCAGTAGTGACCATGATATTAAAAAGATTAAAAAAATGTTCGAGTTAAGTAAAACGACCATTTTTTTTTTCACTCTGGAAGAAAATAATAATAATATAAATATATGCTGTACTCTTCTTTTACAGTCAATTGATGTGTAAAGTCCAGATGTTAAGGTGAAGAAAGAAAAAAACAAAAATCAAAATTCAGAAATTAAATCAAATTTAATCACACGCCTGTGTCGTCAAGATGTATAACTGGTCCTTCTGCAAAAGAAAAAACAAACAAACAAACAAACAAAAAATTCCATACCTGTGGCAGAATTCCCTGTTTGTTTCTCACGCACTGCTTCTCGTGCACCTTACCTTTCTGGTTTTAACTGTGCTGGTGATTACACACGCGCCTGCTTCCATGGAGACTGGCTCCTGATTGGAGCGCGGCTTTGCTTTGAAGTAGCATTCCACAGGTATAAGAAACCTTAGAACATTATATTTGAAATGAATAGTGCCGTTCTTCTTCTTCTTCTTCTTCTTCTTCTTAAACGGCGTACCTGGTCTCCACAAAGTATACATAAGGCTGGATCGGGTCTGTTGGGAGCAGGAAAAACAATGAAAGGATCTGTATGACCAGGATGAATGAAAACCACAATGAGAAACACGGACACGTTTGTGTTAGTAGTGCTCGATGTTAACCTGTAGATAGCGCCGTTTGACCGCGGTTTATAGCGAAGTGTAACCTGTGCTCATCTGAACACTCCGATTTTTTATTTGTATAGCTCTTTTACCCATACACAGTGACTTCCGCCCCACAGCGCATGTATTGTAAGCTGATGTAGCCTAATGTTATTTTGGGGGGTTATTTCATTGCGTTCTCCTTGTCTGGCTATTCTAATGATTTACTTATATGTATTTTTAAATTAATACTTTTATACTTTTAATCTATAATTTGGGTAAAAGGGTTGTACTTTGAAAATGACCTCATCTAGCAAGATTAAAATATTATGGTGGCCGACAGGGCACACTCTGTAAATACAGAAATGCAGACATTTTTGCAGATGTTTTCAGTATTTTCAGGTGTTTTCAGTATTTGCATGTGTTTTCAGTATTTGCACGTGTTTTCTGTAATTGCAGGTGTTTTCTGTAATTGCAGGTGTTTTCAGTATTTGCATGTGTTTTCAGTATTTGCACGTGTTTTCTGTAATTGCAGGTGTTTTCAGTATTTGCATGTGTTTTCTGTAATTGCACGTGTTTTTTGTAATTGCAGGTGTTTTCAGTATTTGCATGTGTTTTCAGTATTTGCATGTGTTTTCTGTAATTGCAGGTGTTTTCAGTAATTGCACGTGTTTTTTGTAATTGCAGGTGTTTTCAGTATTTGCACGTGTTTTCAGTATTTGCACGTGTCTTCTGTAATTGCAGGTGTTTTCAGTATTTGCTTGTGTTTTCTGTATTTGCAGCATGTTGACCCCTGTCGGCCACCATAAAATATGATTAAAAATACAGAAAAAAGAATGAGAGAACCTACTTTTCTTCTTCCCGTGATTTTCAGGAAATATGGTTGATGCAACTTCCTTTTGAATATTTAACTTGTGGAATATTCCAAATAATCCCTATGGGTGAATGTATTCAAATAAAAGTAGGACATATCTAAAATGTACATTGTTCATGACCTATAATGGATGACTCATGAAAAATGGATGTTTTAAGCATGAGTTAACTAGATTCATACACAACATTAATGCAAATATTTCATGATTATATTTCAAGGTTAACTGTAATTATAGTCAGCTGGGACAGGCAAAAATGCTGTAAGTGTTGTCAGTTTTAATAAATGCTGTAAGTGCTGTAGGTTATTAATATCTTAAGTTAGTTAGCTGAAACATGTATTTTACCCTTTCTGTACATACATATTTGTAAAGTAATATTAGTGTGACATAAATGGCACCCCAATAGTGGATCCACCATCGTCCGATTCTTTTCTGGGAAACATACATGCTTTAATTATCAGACGTATATTTCTGTATATTCAGTTATGCTGAAATTATAGGCGCTCAGCTGAACTTGCCATTCCCGAATCAAATTTAACACCTGGATATAACCAAAGGCTTGTCGTTGCTCTCAAAGCTGAAGCAGACAGCCAGATAGATATGTTCTGTTTAGGTCTACAGTGAGGTTCATACATGTATAGGAATAAATCTAAGAACCTTGTTATTATATATAGTAGACTCCGCTTAAAGAATAGTTTGATGTGACTGCTGGCCTGCGTCGGTATTTTGGTACAAAACATCACAGCTGTAACGTCACCTGACGTCAGTGAAATGGTGAGAGATTGCGGACGACGCGACGGAGAAGAGGGCGGAGCCTTTCGTGAGCGAAATCTTACATCACGCCGAATGACGGAGTGAAAGGGCGCGTCTAGGGTCTGTATACACTGCAGAGAAAGCGGATCAGTTGCATATATATCATTAATAAAAAGTCAACAGAAAAAAAGAATAGGTGTGCATATTGCGAAAATGGAGCGTGGGTGTGACTGAAGCGTAAGTTTATTTATCTGTCTTTTACTCAGAGATGGACATATTTGCATGGTGGCGGTTTATGTGAAAGCAATAAAGAAACGTCACCAGATTTGATCAGTGTTACTCGAGAGTGTCGGCACTGGGTGATTGTTGAAGGCGTGTCGGGTTTGAACTGAGTGTTTCTTGCGACATGGTGTTGGATGTTTAATGCAGTGATCAGCATCGTGCAAATGTAACGGAAGCCTTCTCCTGTCTTCTCGTCTTGTCTGCCCTCTCTCCTCTCCATGGTGATCTCGGCGCTTTGGGCTTTAATAGGATGCTGCAGCATCTATAGTCTACTACGTCGCTGTATTTTACAAACAGAAAAGATAAATCAGCTCTTCTGTTGTTGTCGGACCGCTTTTAGGTTACCATGGGTTTTGAACTGCTGCGTTTTCGGCCTATCTGATGAATTTCCTGTTTCACAGAATGTTTTTCGGTTTGGATTCCGTTTCTTGCAGGCAGATTGAGTTTATATTTAGACGGGCGTTGCTTGTTTTCTGCCTCATTTCAGACGTCCTGGTGTTATTAGCGCTGATTATTGTCTGTAATGTGTCCTCATAACATAATAAAAATAAGCCAAGTCTATTACCATTACCACACACAAAGTAGCATTGTTGTAAACACAAGCGCTTCAGTGTTATGTTATGAGCATTTCCTCCTTACTGTTTTTTTTTTGTAGCTTTAATACGAAAACTGTGTATTCCATTTTCAAGGTGCTACTCTTGGTATGTTACAATATCCTCTCTGTATATTGATCAGGCATATAATCTGTTATTACCAGGGGGGCTGGGGGGTCCTGAACCCCCATAATCGTTAAGGGACCCCCCATAAGGCCCAAAAAATTAACTAACCCTAGTGTTTCTTGAAACTAGAATAGTTGGTAGTTGGTTTGGAGGACAATTCACTGGTTATTACTGATCACAGTCGGCCATTGGTAAGTGAGAAAGTCTCATGTATAATATTTGTCCCAAAAGCTAGCAATGACGGAAGCACTACTTTTGGTTTACCATTGGTTACCAAATTACACCTAATTTCAAGGCAACTTTACGGGGCTAGGTTTAAACCGCAGCAACAGGAAATCGAACAACAAGGCCAAAGTTTCAGGCCAGTAGCCAATGGTGTTAGTAGAAATTAATGAGTCTAGACTTACTGCTATTACAGCACTGAGCTGCTACAGCAGACCCTGTGGCCTAACTCTGTTTGTCGAGACTGGAAAATGAGGTCTGTATTCATATTTGTGGTTCTCATGTACAAATCCAAGAAAAAGATGTATGCATGAGAAGGTAAACATGGGGAAAATGCAAAACATTCTTGTACTCATGTTCATGTTTGTACTATCTTAGTATTATAAGTGTATAGTAAAAGGTACATCATCTTCAGACAGGTACCTAGAGATAATTTGCACAGAATGTGATCGTTATTAATGTGACTGGTTATTGAAAGCGTTGAAGAAAAATGGGTACAAGCCGAGCAGAACCGTTTCCATTTTTAAAATATTTTAACCTTATATTTTTTTTCATTCTTGTGTTTCCTACATTATTAAAACAAAATTAAAAAAATCATTCCCATTTGTATTGATAAGAAAATGTTTGTATTGATAAGAAAATGTCCACACCTAGTCTATGGAACTTTTACTGTTTGTGCTCCAACATTGTGAGAGACATTTAAAAAGAGCACAAAACAGTTATTTGTGGAAAAGATGGATGGATTGAGGATCTGCAGTGCAGGCCGTACTGACAGTATCTTTGGAGTGTGAAGGGATGCAATTTAACTGGGTCGGTTGGGCCCGATTTGTCCTAGCAGGGGTCCACTTCAAGCTTTGCTGCAAGACAGCAGTGATTATTTACAGGGTCTGTCATGGATATGCAACAGCAAATATCCATATTCATAGACAAATTTGTGCTGTAATCCATTGTATAACTGAATAATAAAGCATGGAGAATCCTGTTTTTACATATATTTTATCACTTACTCACAGTTTAGTTGGTTGCTTTTTACTGATGTAACTTCACTAATTACATTATAATTAGTTTAGAATATTTAATACTATAAGTATACAGTGTTGTGAAAAAGTATTTGCCCCATCCTGATTTCTTCTGTTTTTGTGTCATACTACATAGTTTTAGATCTTCAAACGAAATACAACATTAAAAAAGGCATCCTGAGTAAACATACAATACAGTTTTTATTTTATTTTATTTTTTTATTGAAGCAAAAAAGGTTATACACCTGTCACCTGTCACTCATGTGAAAAACTAATTGCCCCCTTAAACTTAAAATCTGGTTGTGCCATCTTTAGCAGCAGTAACTGCAACCAAACAATTCCGATAAGTGGAGATCAGTCTTTCACCTACTTCTGGGACTAGGACTTTATACTTTGGATCATTGTCTTGCTGCATAATCCAGTTGCACTTGAGTTTCAACTTATGAACTGAGGACCGGACATTCTCCTTTAGGATTTTCTGGTAGAGAGCAGAATTCATGTTTCCCTCAATTATTGCCCAGGCCCTGAAGCAGCAAAGCATCCCCACACCATCACAATGATGTTATTTTTGTGGAATTCTGTGTTTGGTTTACGCCAGATGAACAGGACCCCTGTCTTCCAAACAGTTCCACTTTTGCCTCAACCCAAAGAACATTCTCCTAAAGGGTTTGAGGATCATCAAGCTGTGTTTTGGCAAAATTCGGATGAGCCTTAATGTTCTTCTGAGTTAGCAATGGTTTTCGCCTCGCCACTCTTCCATGGATGCCATTTTTGCCCAGTGTCTTTCTGATAGTGGAGTCATGAACAGTGACCTTTATTGATGCAAGAGAGGCCTGTAGGTCCTTTGATGTTGTCCTTGGCTCTTTTGTGACTTCCTGGATGAGTAGTTGCTGTGCACTTGGAGGAATTTTGGAAGGTTGGCCACTTCCTGGAAGGTTCCCTACTGTGCCGGGTTTTTACATTTGGAGATAATGGTTCTCACTGTGGTTCTTTGGAGTCCCAGAGCCTTTGAAATAGCTTTACAACCCTTCCCAGACTGATGTATTTCAATCATCTTCTTCCTCATAATTTCTGGAATTTCTTTCAACTTTGGCATAGTGTGTTACTGGGTAAGACCTTTTAACCAAATTCATGCTGCTGAAAACGTTCTATTTAAGTGTTGATTTGATTGAACAGGGTTTGCAGTAATCAGACCTAGTCCTAATCAGTGTCTAGTCCAGCTGAACCCCATTATGAATGCAGTTTCATAGATTTGGGGAATTAGTAACTATGGGGGCAAATACATTTTCACACAGGCCCAGTTTTTTGCTTCAATAAATAATACTATAATTTAAAACTGTATTTTGTGTTTACTCAGGTTGCGTTCGTTTGTATCTTACAATTACGTTTTCACAGCACAACAAGGAGCAGTACAGGAGATCCTTTATACCTGTCACTATCAGACTCTATAAGTCTGTCCAAAATTGACCTTGCTTTTAGGACAATATACAGCCCAATGCCACACTTTCACATTTCAGTTATCTGGACTATTTATATATTTAGCCATTCCAGTCAGTTCTGTTTTATTATTGCAGTAGTCTGGTACTCTAGTTTATCTTGACACATGAATATGATCACTTGCCATTTCATCATCCATACATCACTCAATTTATAGCTTACGTTTTTGCTAATTATCATAAGATATTTTTGTAGTATCCTTGTAATTTGATGTGTCTTGTTTGTTACTGCAACACAGTTTCCCTTAGGGATCCATAAAGTACTCATTCTGCCATCCATGTCGGTTCATGTCAAACAGGTATTTGAGGTTCTGGTTAAGACTAGATTTCTTCTTCAGGACTCAGGATATATGAAGGAAATGAATTAGGGAATGCCATGTTTGATCACAGGAGTTGGGCAAGAAGGTGTTCTGTGATCATGCTGCTCTCATATCATCTGACTCAGCTTGTTTACTGAACAAGTGTTGGGCATCAATTTCAGCTACTAATCGCTGAGTTGTTCCATAGAAAATTCTCCAGTTTACCATCTGCTGCTTATTGGCCTTGAAACTGGTCAACTGAACCCAGTTCAGCCTTTTCTTACTTTACTTGCTTTCTCATCATATGACACGAGAACTACAGGTTAACAGTTAATGTAGATATTGAAGAGACTATAGTGCTGTGATGTGAGGGAGGGATAGCAAAAGTAGATTTAACCATCTTTGAGAGATACAAAGAGACAAAGGACATAATGTCTGTCTGTTTTGATTGGGATCTTTTTTTTTATTAACCATTTTTCTGGCTTATAAAAATAGCACAGGAGGCCACCTTTAATTAGAGTTGTTAAATTGCCCATGATGACAAAGAGTCCAGTGCTAGGGGAAAACAGATAATGCAAGATGCTGCATGATAGGTATCATTATATGATACCGTTTCAGTGTTGTAAAGAACACTGTTCATTATATTTCAGGCAGTCTGTAAACCATTGGTTTGTCTGTGTAGAAAGTACTAATGAAGTACACTATATGGCCAAAAGTATGTGTACACCTGACCATCACACCCATATGTGGGCCTTCCCCACAATGTATAGACAACATCGAGTACGTAAGTGCACTGAAAGTCTTAGAGAAGGTTCAGGCTCAAATAAAGAGAAGAGGGTTTCCCTTAAACTTCCTTATTAGTCACAAATTTCAGGATGTGGTTGTAAGGCATCATGAAAGAAGGAAGATGCAGCTGGCTTGAGAAGAGTCTGGCTGACATGCACTCTCTGCCTCGCGTTCATGACGTCACACTGCCACGGAAGCCAAATCTTTTCTATCAAAAGAAGAGGAACATAAGGGGAATTTGGCTGCAGTGTTTTTAAAGTTTGTCTATAGTGTTTCTTAGGTAACCTACATTTTAAATAAAGTAATATTATGCAAATATATCTGCTGGTAAACTGTGTGCACTGCCAAATTTATGTTAAAGTTTTCTAGTAATTGCTAGCATGCTAGTTACGCTAGATAGAGCAATAGATAAATGAAGAAGAAGAAGAATTATTTTTTCACATATCCCAGCTTGTTGGGAAGCTGGGGTCAGAGCACAGCGTCAGCCATGATACGGCACCTCTGGAGCAGATATGGTTAAGGACCTTGCTCAAGGGCCCAACAGTGGCAGCTTGTCAGTGCTGAGGCTTGAACCCCCAACCTTTGGATCAGTAACCCGGAGACTAAATATACATATACATATACATATGACAAGAATTGTTTTTAAAAATTGACATAGTTAAAATGGCATCATTTAGACACAGCAATGACTTAGTGGTAGTTACATGGAAGTGAAACTCATTTGTGTGAATCACTGATTTATTGTTAATGACCTCTGGGTAAACAAGTCTGTATTAGTCACCTGTAATGATCAAATGAAGAGGAGCTTGATGCAGACTAATTGGTCCACAATGGAAATGTCACAAAATGCACAAAATTTAAAATCCTTATATGTCACATATTATACAACAGTTTAAGTGCACTGATTGGACATGCGGCCTTCCAAGGTTGCTGATATTTAGTTTAACAGCACTAGTGCATTTCATTGTTTGTATCACTCTGCTTGTTTATGTTCGCTACATAAAATTTTAACAATAGTTTGTTACACTGAAACGGTTACTACACTTACTACACACTGTCAGTTTGTCTGTGCAGTTGTGGCTGAATAGAGGTTTCTTGCCCACGGCCAAGTCACAGCCATTCTGATATTCAGTATAACAGCACTCTTGCCCATCTGATATTGCTTAGTTATGCTGCATGCATTTATTTCTGAATTAAATAGAATAAACGATGTTTTGATTATTTGTCCTGTGTTCATGTTCCCATTGGAGAAAGAGAGACATGTTCACATGAAGGATGGGCAGCCTCTATGCTGTGTGGGAACTGACAAAGGAAAAAAACCTGATTCATGACCATGAGTCACACTTCAGGAAAGAGCACAGCACAAATGGATCCATGTATTATTACATTAACATTACTCCAAATTGAATTCTATTTTAAAAATGAATTACGATCAAATAGTTTTCTTTCTGCATCCTTCTCTATTAACAGAGAAAGACTGGTTTTTGAAAAGTTAATGTTTCATGATCATTGTTTTCCCTTTATTGATGTATACATTAAGGTGAAATTAAAAAAAAAAAAGAAAAAGAAAATCAGCAGTTCTCATTATAGTTCTGATGTTTCATTTATTTTCTTCTCTTAGCTGTCTGTGTGAGCATATTGCCAATACAGCCATGTTCACTGGGGGTAAAACATAATCGTGCATTTATTATTAAAACACTGAGGCACAATCTCTTTGAGATATCAATAGGATAGAGGGCGGCACAATACAGTCAGATGGATGGTTGTGGGTTGTTGGGTGACTTTAATGCTGTAGGCTGCAACGGAGCCAAACCATCCAATACCAGAGGAGAGCCCACTACCTTCTGTTGAGGCTAAAATCGGTCCATTTTATATATCAGCACATGCATATATGCCTGATGGTCTGGCCTTCTCCTTTGTCATTACATTATTTTGCTTTTTAATGTAGATACTACATTGTATATTGTGGTGTTTGCACATTTTTAGTAATAAAATAAAATAAAACAAAGAATTTTGGTACCGACAGTGTTTTATAGCCCTGTACCTTTAAATGTTGTCCTAAAGGGGCTTGGCTTTTAATGCTGTGATGACAAAAGGGAGCATTTCGGCAAATGTACCCAGCTTCAGCTGCCAACACTGCAGGGATATATAATCTGCAAACCTTCTCGTCATTGGTTCTGCCTGTCCCTGTACCTTTTTTGTTTGTTTGTTTGTTTTTTGTTTTTTGTTTTTTTTCTTGCTTCACTTTAATTAATATCTCAGCTTGATTTGTTGTAGAAAGTTGGCCTTTCTTGAAAAAGGCAAGACAAATAAGTGCATGATGATTCACCTTTTAGATCTTATATGTAGTAATGAGCCCTTCAAAAGAAAGTCATCACAACATATGAATCACCAAACCCCCCATGAAGCTCTCAGATGTCATAAACACAAAAAAGACAGAAAAACATACCATACAGTTCATATCTATTATCAAACATGTAAAATGAAAAATAGGAGAAGTACAAAGTGGAAGTTCTAAAGTAACCAGGTGAAGTTTTTATCCAAATAACAACTCATGCTCACTCCTTTCTCTCAGCTTTACTTGATCAGTTCTAGAAAACAGGCAGGATTTCAGAAATAATGCATAGTGCATCTTCTTTTTGAATGAAACAGCAACCATGCATCTTGTGATCCTAAGCAAGATCTCGTGAAAGGTTCCCTATTTTTATGCTTTGTATGCTTGTGATGAGATATACCTGCTATGTTCAGAGAAATAGCATTTCCAACTGTTGTCAGTCCAAGCTGCTGTTAAGAGCTTATTCATGAGTAGTACATCAGTGTTAGATAAGCATTCCACAATTTATAAATTCATGATTAAACTCTTCAATGCCTTTGAAATTTCCTTTGAGCACAAATGACTAACAGACAAGCATGTTTACCTTCTTAAAATCTTCTGCTGTCTCACATTAAGCATATCTGAGGCTTTGTGCCTAATTTGTCTTGGCAATTGTTGACAGGTGTTGCGAATTTGATATTTATTCCTAATTCTCCCCTCTCTCTTTCCCTGTCCAGGTTTCCCTTTAGAAGTCTAGTTTATGTAGTGAAGCAGGACTACACACCTCACCATCGCACTTTCTTTACACCCAAGGTATAAAGGTGTGAGGGCACTTGTCCTCATCCTATTCTCCATCCCATCCATACTATCAATACTTCAGTCTCCAAAATCCCAGAGGTTTTTTTACTTTAATTGCTACAAAAATGGCGGGGAAAGAGCGCAGTCCTCGTCACCGGCCCTGGTCTGTGTACCGTGCCAACACATTCGATATCGCTTCTGAAATGATAGGGCTCACACTGACAGGTAAGAAATAGACATAGTAGTTTTGTTATTTGGTTGCTGAATACTGCATTATTTAATTTATTTTGTGATTTATGATTAACTCAGAATAATCTGCGTTTAGGAAACAGTCAGGATCCTGACGAGCCGGTGTTGGAGTTCAGCCTGGGTAAGTAGCAAACAGAAATGTACCACTGTAATAATTAAATACAGATTTGATCTAAAGAGATCTCTGATCATCTTTACTCCTTTATGGATATTCCACCACTAAACTTCTCTTTGGGTGAGCAAGGAATGAATGGGTTGCTTTAGGGATGGTTTATTACGGTTATATAATGTTGAGTGAGTAAAATGTTTGGAAACTATCAAATTAGCTCATCAAGCAATAAAATATAGTTACAACAATCTTAATTAATGATTCAGTAGAAAACAAAATATACTCTTTTCAAATGGCTCTTGCATACAGGTACTTCAAACCTGTATTCTAGCTTAATCCTTCTTGAATGAGAGGGTTTTTTTCTTTTACTTTTTGGCCAAAGATTTCTTTGTGGCTTTTAATGTGCTCTGGATTTTTGTTGAAAGACCTATCTTCTGCCAAAAAGTTGATTGTTGGCAACGGCAACCTTTTTTTAAAATTTTTTTCTTGAATCTATATCTTGAATCCATTGATTTCCAAAAGGATCTCAGGAGCACTGGCAGAGAGACACTCAATATAGAGACATTTAGTTTCATTATTTTTGAAGGCATTTTTGCTTTACAACATTTCTTTGCACAGTACTGTATTGTAAATATGCTGGTTGCTCTTAAAATATAATTGTCTGTTTACACACCAATTTTATAAAGCTAAAGGCCATTCACCTGCACATTAGACTGTTCATTAGACTGGGAATGAATGAATTCCTTGCCCATCCATGTTAAATTAGCATTAGCACAAGATAACATGTCTAAAGGCACTGTACAATGTGAGCATAATGTTCGCCTATTTAAATAAAGCTGATAGGTGGATTGGCTACTCTACAGTGATGCTGGAAATGTGAACCTTTTACAGTGTTTTATATTTCCGCATAAATATGATCTAAAACATCATCAGATTCTCACACACGTCCTAAAAGTAGATAAAGGGAATCCAATTAGACAAATGAGAAAAAAAAAAACTACTTTTAGGATATAAAAAATCTTATGATGTTTTAGGTCATATTTATGCAGATATATAGAAAATTCTAAAGTGTTCACAAACTTTCAAGCACCACTATATATTGCCCCTAGGTTTTAATGAGCGTGTGTTTGATGCTGTGCATCCAGTATTACTGGGATGGACACAGAGATTCGCAGTGACCATGACCAGGATAAAGCAGTTACTGAAGATAAATGAATGAATGATTTTAGTCCTTTTTTCCAGCATGCAGTGAATTAGTGACACCAACATTGGAGCGTAAACCTAGTAGTTTTGTGGCAGTGAGCTGCACCACCCCTCCTCAAGCATTTTGGACGAAGCATGCTCAGACTGAGATCATAGAGGTGAGAGAGGTTGCATTAAGCACGTAGTATTACTGCTTTTACCCCAGAATATTTCTAACTGACTATAACTGAAGTGGTAATATGTATCTTTACAATGAATATGTTTTGCTTCTCATTTAAGGGTACAAGCAACCCAATATTCCTCAGTAGCATTGCTTTTTTTCAAGACTCTCTGATCACCCAGCAGACTCAAGTGAAACTTTCTGTCTATGATGTCAAAGACCGTTCACAGGGCACGGTGAGATCATTGATGATCAAAATCATGTTTTTTATATAGAATTTAATGTTTACATTCACAATTTTTTCAAGACATTTCTTAACAAGAAGTGCTAACGTTTAACAAAAAAGTGATTATATTGTGCAGTATTGAGTCATGACCTCTGTGTGTTTTTCCTTAGATGTACCTACTTGGTTCCGCCATGTTCACAGTGAAAGAACTACTGCAGGACAAATATCATAGGCTACACCTCACACTAAGGTATGTGAACTCTCACAGAAACATTGTTAATATTGCTTGTAATGATATGATATACTGTATATTTAAGGCTTATTAGATCCACCTGAAATTCGCTGTAGCACTTTGGGAAATGTCATTGGTTAGATTTATTGTGTTTAATGGCTCAGATCAGCAGAGAATGAGAAGATGGGCAATATCACCATTATTGCATGGCAGATAGAAGAGAAGAAAGACCAGAGAGCCCCATTGGCTCGCTCAGACACAATTAATGGCAGGGTGAGTGGAGTTATATTGTATAGTCACATAAACATATGCATCTCGAAGAATAAAAACCATGATTATATCACAAAATAAAGTGAATTAAACTGGCTGTAAAGAAACTATAAGTACATTAAGGAAATGGAATGCACTAATAAACTATAATAAACTAAATCAACGATATTCATGGTTAACTTTTAGCCATCATGGGAGTTATTGTAGTAGAGATTCATAATAAGATGAGCTACACATCACATTGTATCCTCCTACTGTATATATTATGCTCTCTGTGTATCATAGATGGTGCTACCTGTTGATGAGAGTCTGACTGAATCCATGGGAATGAAATCAAAATCTGCTTCTCTGTGCAAAGACACACTCCTGAAGGCAGGTTAGTATCTAAACATTTTGTCACTAATGGCTATTTATTGGGCTGTCGAGGGAAATCTTGCAACATTTTCAGCTTTCTCAAAAACTTACATATTGGTCCTGAAGGCATGTTTATTTTTAGCAGTTATTGGAGAAAAGGAAACCATAATTCATATGCTCCCCCATTTCTAACTCAATGAGATGTGGTGGGTGGTTGAGATTCTGACTCAGACTCCTAAATTCTTTGCAATTTCTACAGAATGGTGGATATTATTAGCGTCTTAAACATTCAGTGTACGTATATTTGTAAGCATCGAAACTGCTGGTTTTCCATGTCATTTAATCTCATAAAAGTAACATTAATTAAAATGTTTGTTAATTTTAGTAATACACTCTTAGGAAAAAAGATTCCATTGGTCACCTATAAAGGCTTTTCAGTTGGTCCTCCTGGAAAGATTTTAATTATCACATGACATCGGATGTTCTCCCATTCAGAAAAGGATTCAACTAGAACCTTAATAAAGTTACAACAATTACTGACCTCCAAGTTACCCTTTTCTCTGATACTGTATAAATTTCAGAAATTAATTAAAATTAGTTTGTATAAAATCAGTATCAAAGTAGTTGATATGAATTAAAATATTGTTTGAATAATTGTTGTAGTATTTGGAGGTACAATATCACGGATGTACCGTTTGCCCACCACGGATGGGAACCATCTGCGTGTCCTGGAACAGATGGCAGAGAGCGTGCTATCACTTCACATACCCAGACAGTTTGTAAAACTGCTACTGGAGGAAGATGCTGCCAGGTATTTCCCATAGTATATAAATGTGTGTTCGTCCATGTAGGGTTATGTTATGTTTTTGCATATATAAACACGTTATATAATCTCTATGTGTGAAGGGTGTGTGAGCTGGAGGAGTTGGGGGAGTTATCTCCATGTTGGGAGAATCTAAGGAGGCAGATCATCACTCAATATCAGACCATCATCCTCACTTATCAGGAAACGCTTAGTGACCTGCATGAGTACAAAGGTAGAGATTTGCCTCTCCTTATAGACTTATAATTGCATGCAAAGGCATAACTGAAATATTACCTAAAACCTACTATAATGTTTACTATTACATGTTATGCTAAACCTGCACATGTCTGATTCACAATACATCAAAGTAACTAGTGATATTAAATGATGTCAATAAAGAACTGTCATTTTACAAGCTTTAAACTTACTTGCCTTTATATCATATTCTTTTATCTCTGACTTTATCTCTTCTCATCAGGTCCTTCTTTTAAATCCAGCACTTTGAAAGCAGAGAAGAGGTTGGAGTTTGTGCCGATCAATCTCCACATTCAAAGGATGAGGGTACAGGGAGAGTCAGGCTATGGTACATATACTGATATTCAGCTACTGATCTATTCAGCATGGAACTATGAAAGCATTATCATCTGGAAGCCATATGTTAAAACATACAGAATATTTTATCATTAGTATCAGTAATTCATGTTTGTTTGAAGGTGACATAATGAGTCTCTAAGCATTTTAAATTTAGTAAGGTAGTGAAATCTTTATTTCGCCTGATGATGTTATCTTTCTGACTGCTTTTATATAACAAGCATTTATCTTCAGACGCCTTCACTTGATACCAGCAAGTCTGACTGACTACATAAGCAATATTTTGTTTGACTTTGGACAGATTCTATTGATAAAAAAAAATACAGTGCCCAAAATGACTAATCAAAATCAGTAACAAAGTAGCTATCTAAGTTCTAGTTTTAATGAACACAAGCTTGAGCTGAAGTAACATATCTCCCTACAGATCGAACCTATGATGTGGTCACTACTGGAGCCCCTGCAGCACATCATCAAGGTTTTAAGGGCAGTGGTTTGAGGAAACTAATTCAGAAGTTTGAGGAATCCAAGAAACAGTAAGATCTAAACCTAATCCTAATGATGAACCTCTCTGAACATTTAGCTTTTTGACACCATAATCACAAAAAAATTCGTATGGTTTCATCTATGAAATAAAAGTAGTCTTAGAGTAAAAAGACTTTTTATACAGTATTAGCTAATAATTTAGACTAGCTATAAACTGGAATTTATTGTGAAATATTTCATGTTAAAGATAATAGTTTACACAGAGGTCAATGAAATTGGATTACATAACTTATAATGAGTGTCTGGATGCTTCAGGGTCATAATTGCTTTCCTTGGAAATATTTGTTTCTTATTGCTGCTTCTTTCTTTTAATAATTTTTTTGTTTGTTTATTTATTTATCCAAATATTTTCAGTAGTAATGATTTTTACACTTCTATTTTTATTTTCTAATCAGTGCATTTGAGGATGAAGGGTGAGTTTTGGTGATGCAGAAGTTTTTGTCATTAGCTCCATCGTGTTGTATGTTTGTGTTTAGCCACTTTAATTTTGTTCTCATAAATTGAGTCAACTAGCAAATATTCAATATGTTCAAGAAATGTGTATATTTGCTGTTGTTGTGTTTTTTTACCACCATGCTCATGTGTGCTGCACTCATATAGTACACTATATGGCCAACAGTTTATGTATACCTGACCACCACACCTGACCATATGTGCTCGTTGAACATCCCATTCCAGATTTAGTAATCCTTTGCTGTTATAATAACCTCCATTCTTCTGGGATGGCTTTCCACTAGATTTTGGAGCATGGCTGTGGGAATTTGCCCTTTCAGCCACAAAAGCATTAGTGAAGTCAGGCACCAATGTCGGGCGAGGAGGCCTGGAGTGCAGTCGGCATTCCAGTTCATATCAAAGGTGTTCAGTGAGGTTGAGGTCAGGGCTCTGTGCAGGCCACTTGAGTTCTTCCACTCCAACCTTGGCAAACCATGTCTCCATGGAGCTCACTTTGTACACGGGGGCATTGTCATGCTGGAACAGGTTTGGGGCTCTTAGTTGCAGTGAAGGGAAATTGTAATGCCACAGCATACAAAAACATTCTATACAATTGTGTGCTTCCAACTTTTGGCAACACTTTAGTGGAAGAACCACATATGGGTGTCATGATCAGTTGTCCACAAACTTTTGCCCATATAGTGTACAGTGCTGTGAAAAAGTATTTGCCTCCATCCTGATTTCTTCTGTTTTTGTGTACATCTCATACTAAATTGTTTCAGAAATTAAAACAAAATCTAAGATAAAACAAAGGCAACCTGAGTAAACAGTTTTTAAAAATTCCTCCAAGAGCACAGCAACTACTCCATCCAGGAAGTCACAGAAGGGCCAAGGACAACATCAAAGGATTCACAGGCCTCTCTTGCATCAATAAAGGTCACTGTTCATGACTCCACTATCAGAAAGACACTGGGCAAAAATGGCATCCATGGAAGAGTGGCGAGGTGAAAACCATTGCTAACCCAGAAGAACATTAAGGCTCGTCTGAATTTTGCCAAAACACACCTTGATAATCCTCAAACCATCTCCGAAAAGGAAAATGTTCTGTGGACTGACGAGTCGAAAGTAGAACTATTTGGAAGACAGGTGTCCCGCTACATCTGGCATAAACAAAACACAGATCATAACTACGGTCAAGCATGGTGGTGGAGGTGTGATGGTGTGGGGATGCTTTGCTGCTTCAGGGCCTGGGCAACTTGCAATAATTGAGGGAAACATGAATTCTGCTCTCTACCAGAAAATCCTAAAGGAGAATGTCCGGTCTTCAGTCCGTAAGTTGAAACTCAAGCACAACTGGATTATGCAGCAAGACAATGATGCAAAGCATAGGAGTAAGTCCACCTCTGAATGGCTCAAAAGAAATTTAAATTAAACTCAAAGACCTGACTTGAGCCAATTGAGATGCTGTGGCAGGACCTTAAATGGGCAGTTCATGCTCAAAACCCCCCCAGTGTGGCTGAACTAAAGCAGTTCTTCAAAGAAGAGTGGGCCAAAATTCCACCACAGTGCTGTGAAAGACTGATCTCCAGTTATCGGAAGCATTTAGTTACAGTTATTGCTACTAAAGGTGGCACAACCAGATTTTAAGTTTAAAGGGGCAATTAGTTTTTCACATGAGTGATAGGTGTTGGATACCTTAAAAAAAAAAACTGCATTGTGTGTTTACTCAGGTTGCCTTTGTTTTATGTTGTATTTCATTTGAAGATCTAAAACTGTTTAGTATGAGATATACACAAAAAACAGAAGAAATCAGGATGGGGGCAAAAACATTTTTACAGAGCTGTATATATAAAATATACATATATACCTATTGTATAGGTGTGTTGATGTTTCTCTGTGTCTCACCCACACGTCAGTAAACTAGATCTGGATGGGAATAGTAAGCAGAAATAGGGAGAGAGAGCATATATACAAGCCCATCTGGACTAACTCTCCCAAGTCTTCTCTTTTCTGTTCCCTCTCTCCGCAGTGCTGGAGAGTCCCGTTCACATTCAGGAGTGTACCAGCCACAGGATGTGGTAAGAGCAAAAGAGATAATTTCCCACATTAACACCCTGAAGACGCAAGTCAGCTACTACACAGAGCGCTTGTCTCGGGCTGCCAAAGAGCGCTCCGCTAACGCACTGGAGAGAACCCTTGGCATCCTCACAGAGAAGGTCAGTCTGCCTGCTAATCAGAACTCTTTATACCTCTTTCCATTGCCTAATGATGCTTCACCTGATTCAGGATCCTTTGTCTGTGCATACTCAAATGCATTTGAGTTTATTTGGGCCTTTTCAATAATTATAGTGTGTAATGTCACAGTGCCACAATCACAATATGTAAATCATTTAAAAAAACAGACAGACAAGCCAGGGTCTTAACCAGAGACAGCAAAACATGAGGATCAAAGGACAAAACAAGGACAACCCACAGCATGGTAATGCAGACAAATATACAAGCATGTATGCATATATGCAAATTTTTTGCAAAGGGCATAAATAAGGAAGCAATGATCAGAAAGTTCCACTCACCAAAAAGAGAAGGAGATGGTGTGGTCCATTTTGAATTGTTGAAGCCTTCAAATTGTATTGTTAACACTTCATATTGTAGTGTTATTCCAAACCGAAGTGTTGACAATTATTTATTTGTAAACTGTCATTTAGGTAATAGGTAATATAGTAGAAAAACTATAGGTAATATACTTTGTAAATTAGCATAATTTACCGAATTAAGCTAACTGGACTTGGCAAATGAAATGGGTGATGGCATGGAAAGTTGTGCCTACTATGTCCTTTCACATTTTATGGCATTTTTTTTCTCACATTTATTACCTCATACTACTTTTCAAATCTGTCATAAACACTACATGTGGTTTTAATTCTCCTTTCTTTAAATATGTTTTCAGTATTGTGAAATATTCATTACTTTGCTTATCCATATTTCACATTCTTCAGTAGCACTCTCTATTATTTAAATAAATGCTCACAGATTAAATTATAAGCTTTTCTCTCTTTCCTCAGACAAGGCAACTGGTGACAGTGTGTGACAACAAGCTGCTGGCCACAGCCATCCAGGCTCTGAGTGCAGCACGGCCAGAGTTCATCGCCTCTAAAACCTCTCCTTGTGGGCCGGACACTGAACGTGTGGTTCTGCGCAATGACCAAAGCTCTACACAAGCCAAGTGGAGTGGCAAAGGGAACAGAGCCTCCATGAATGTGGACTGGCATGAGGAGGAGTGGGTAAGGGGCCCCAACTGGCACAAAATATTAAGATGAAAGTATGATTCAGATATGCAGTAGGATCCCATTCATCCCAACACAGACTCTCTTATTCAGATAGTTATCTCTCTCTCTCTCTCTCTCTCTCTCTCTCTCTCTCTCTCTCTCTCTCTCTCTCTCTCTCTCTCTCTCTCTTTCTCTCTGCTGCAGGAGAAGGTGTGGCTGAATGTGGACAAAAGTATGGAGTGTGTAATCCACTGTGTGAACAGGCTGTTAATGAGGGAGAGGCTGCAGAGTGACAGTAGTGAGGACGTCTTCCTCTCTGACCAGCAGCCCAACACTAGCAAGAGAGGTAGCCATGGCAATGCCTTCTGGATCAACCCCAACTGCCCATCCTCATCATCCTCCCTGTGCACCCCCCTGTCCTCATCACATCCTCTTCTTGAAACATCTTCATTATCATCCTCTTCATCATCTTCTGCATGTGTAACCAGTTCTCACAGATCCACCTGTACGTCCAAGCTCTTTATATATAGTGTTCTAAAATAGCACTGTTCTTTCTAATGCTTTCAGTTTTACATCCCTTTTATAAGGGTACTCTTGTGTGTACCAGTATTACATGCAGTGAACGGCTGGTGATGATATTAGAATTTGGCCCTGCCATATAATGAAACAACGAAATTAATAGGGTTGAGCAGTGCATTAAATCATGAGGTCTCACTGATGGCATAATAAGAATGATGTGGAGCAAATATTACACAGACATATTTAAAGTGTTTCATGTCCTTAATGCCCTACTGGGTTAATGTCACATTTCCTCCAAATGCCAAACATGGCAAACAGAGAAGCTGTAACCCTTTCCTTCAAAACCAAAAAACACTAAACTTATAGTTCTGTCATCTGTCCTTCAGTATAATTTGTACTCTGATTGGACAGTGTATGTTTTATCTATCTACTTTTAGTTTCTCCTCCAAAGGTATTTTGGAGGAAAAAGGATAGTAGAATAAATAATCCACCTTGTTCGCATGACTGTGTTTCACATGTCAGGCAAATGGGATAAAAATATCTGGGATAAAAATATCTTCCCAAATGGAGATCCAGTCTAGCGGTTGTTTCGGTCTGTGTAATCATCTGATGTGACTGCGTGAAGCTTCTCTCTTTTTATTCCATTCTGTGTTTTATTCTTACAACCTTTGGTGGGTGCTGTTGCTCTGGCTTCCACAAAAATCCAAAATAATGTACTTCAAGATAATTGTTGTGAATGCCAAAAATGAAACCTTACGTTGCTGTCTTTATATCTTTGAAAGATTTACTCCTTTTATACAAGCCACCCCTGTTTACATACGTTAGGAATGTTGATATATTTTTGCACATTTCTTTGGATTTAATTATAGAATTTCTATTTTTTAAAAAGTCACATCATTCACTTAAATTGTAAGTATAAAAAGCTTTTCTAAATAAAACACATGTTCTATCCTTCTGCAGATGGAAGCCCCAATGTTGATGGCTGCTCTCCAGGTAAGCCATGAGTGTGGATTTTGCTTGTATGGAATAGTTTTTTCCCCACTGTATCATTGCAGTACATCAGTGCTGTCATCTGTGTGATTATCACTGCAGGTGAATGGAGTGATGCCCTGTATCCTCTGTTGACTACACTGAATGAGTGTGTAGCCATGATGAGTGACATGGCAAAGAAGTCTATGGTCTTTGTGCTGATGCAGGACTGCGCTCCCACCATCGCTATGAGCCTGGCGTTACAGTACCGCAGAGACGTGGTCTTCTGTCAGACGGTGAGAGCATTCTATTTTAAACACAGCAGAATGTGCATAAAATGCACACACTTATGTCAGGTCCATAAGTATTTGGACAGAGACACAATTTTAGTAATGTTACCTCTGTACACCACCACAGTGGATTTGAAATGAAGCAATCAAGGTGTGATTGAAGTGTAGAACTTTCAGCTTTAATTCAAGGGTTTTAATAAAAATATTGCATTAACCGTTTAGGAATCACAGCCATTTTTACAGAGTCCTTCCATTTTCACAGGCTCAAAAGTAATTGGACAACCTAACATAATTATAAATATAAGGATTATTTTTAATATTTGGATGCAAATCCTTTGCAGTCAGTGATGGCCTGAAGTCTGGAACCCATGGACATCATCAAATGCTGAGTTTCCTCCCTTGAGATGCTTTGCCAGGCCTTTACTGCAACTGCCTTTAGTTGCTGCTTGTTTGTGGGTCTTTCTGCCTTCGGTTTTGTCTTCAGTAAATGAAAAGCATGCTCAATTGGGTTGAGGCTATTTAAGAATATTTAATTTCTTTGCCTTAAGAAGCTCTTGCTTGCTTTCGCAGTATGATTTGGGTCATTATCCATCTGTTCTTTGAAGTGCCATCCTACCAGTTTTGCAGCATTTGACTGAATCTGAGCAGAAAGTATAGCTCTATACACGTCAGAATTTATCCTGTTTCTTCTATCAGCAGTCACATCATCAATAAACACCAGTGACCCAGTTCCTTTGGCAGCCATACATTCCCATGCCATAACACTGCTTCTACCATATTTGACAGATGATGTGGTATGCTTTGGATCATGAGCCCTTTCTTGACTTATGACTCTTGATATTATGAAGGGGTTTTTCTTCACCAAGGAAAGAATTCTGTGATCACCCACTTTAGATGTCCCTCATGGCCTTCTATTCCTTTTGGTGCTGCTGAGCTCGTCAGTGCATTTCTTCTTTTTAAGAATTTACCAAATTGTTGATTTGGCCACTCCTAAAGTTTCTGCTGTCTCTCTGATAGGTCTGTTTGGTTTTTTCCGCCTATTATGCTCTCCTTCACTTGCACTGACACCTTTTCGGACCACATATTGAGAGTTCTCATGAACAGCTAACAAATTCAACACTTGGAATCAACCTCAGACCTTTTATCTCCTTAACTTGTCATAAAATAATCTGCAAACAGGCCACACCTAGCCATGGAACTGCTTATCAGTCAATTGTGCAGTTACTTTTGAGCCTGTGAAAATGGAGGGACTATGTAAACAAATGGCTGTAATTCCTAAATGGTTAATGCAATATATTTGTTAAACCCCTTTAATTAAAGCTGAAAGTCTACCACATCTGGTGGTGGTGTACGGAGGCAAAATGACAATTTTTACATGATTAATTACTTCTCTCTCCTCAGCTGGCGGCTGTGATCTGTGGTTTCGTAGCAAAGCTGAGGAACAGTTTGTGTGATCACGGCTTCCTTAGACAGCTCCATACTATCGGCTTACTGGTCCAGTTTGAAGGTCTACTTAGCACTTATGGTATGAATATATGTGTGTATGTATGTTTACTTGCTATGTGTTACTATGATAAAAAGTCTGAGACCACTAGTGAATTCTATTCTAATTAAATGCATCATTTTCATTACAAATTATATTCTTGACAACAACTTGAGTAAAAAGTAGAATCTTTTAAATATTCACATGAATTTCAGAATTTCTCAGTATTTGGTATGTCCCCTTTTTGCTTTAATCAGTGTGCACTCAAGCTGGCATGGACTTCACAAGTTTGTGCAAAACCTTATTTATACATTTTAGATCAAACCCATTGGAGTGTCGTCTGAACACATGATTCAATAGAAGAGATTATGCATAAGGAAAATCTGACCTTTTGTACAAAGCAGTTAACATGGTCAATATCACAGTTTTGCTTAAATTTAAATAGGGACTTAGAAATAGTGCAGAACATTGAATAATAATTATTCAAGATATTGAACATTTACTTTCTTTGTTTTAAATATTTCCAATTTTAAATGAAAAAAAAAAAAAACCCCAGATTTTCAATGTGATCTCAGACATTTGCACCCAACTGTATGTTATTATGTTAAAGGGGAGGAGCTGGCTATGCTGGAGGACATGAGCATAGGCATCATGGACCTTAGGAACGTCACCTTTAAGGTTACACAGGCAACCTCCAGCTTCAGCCCTGACATGCTGCCTGTTATCACGGGGAACAGGGATGGGTTTAATGTGAGAGTACCACTGCCTGGTGCGATGTTTGACGTTTTGCCACGGGAAATCCAAAACGGGATGCTGCTACGTGTTCAGCCAGTTCTGTTCAACATAGGAATTAATGAACAACAGACACTCGCAGAGAAGTACGCTTTTCTTTATATCATCTGATTTATTGATACACAAATATGTTAAACCTTGTAATTAAATAAGTTAAATCAGGAGTTAAATGAGGCATCCTTAAGCAGGAAAATCACTCAACTGTGTGCTGGACTGGAGTTGTCCACCCTTTCACTAGTAGTCCACTACTGACTACTGTCATACTTTTTCACAAAGGTTTGGCGACACCTCACTACAGGAAATAGTCAATACAGAGAGTCTGGCACGACTCAACTCCTACTATGATCAGTTCAAGGAAGTTCTGCCTGAGGACTGTGAGTGCTAAACCAGTTCTTAAGTTTAATCAGTTTTGCTGTTTTTGTAGTTGTTTCACTCATTCTCTACTCTCTCAGGTCTGCCTCGTTCTCATAGTCAGTACTGTATACCCGAGCTACTGAAATTCCTCACTCAGAACGTGAACTCCAGGAAGAGTAAGAATGTGGACATCCTTTGGCAAGCAGCAGAGGTATAATAATTTACAGTGACAGCTTGTGGTTTTGCTTCAGTTTGTACCTTAACCCTTCCATCCTTCTCAGACATGGTAAAGAAAGATCCTGCAATTAATAATAAATCCAATGACAACAATGTATTTGACTGATCTTTCCAATTGTCTGCTCCCTTGATGTTTTGGCAGGTGTGCCGGCGTCTCAATGGTGTGCGGGTAACCAGCTGTAAGAGTGCAAAAGACCGCACAGCCATGTCTGTAACTCTGGAGCAATGTCTGATCCTGCAGCTGGAACACTGCATGGCACCGCAGGTCTTAAGCCAGGCCCTGGACTGCATGCGCAGGTGAAGATTATTCCCTCACTCATAATAAGTTCACTGCACAAAGTCACTGGGTGATCTGATCAGTTTCACTCACTATTATGTAATGTACTTTTACGTGCCTCTTATTCTTTCAGTTATCTTTGTTGACCAGGTAAAATGTAACTGTTATGTAATCTATGTATTTTGCTTTGTCATAGTGAGGGCTGCAGGAGAGAGAACACCATGAAGAATGTGGGCAGCAGGAAGTATGCCTTCAATTCACTTCAGCTAAAGGCCTTCCCCAAACAGTATAGACCTCCAGAGGGTACTTATGGTAAAGTGGACACTTGATTGGGACACTCATCTATGCCCCCAGCTCCTACTTTTCTTCACCAGACTGCTCTCCCCCATCATCCCCTTTATGTTGTTGCCACTGATCTGAAGGAAATGCTGGAGTGAATTCAGTCAAATAGACACTCACTGTAGCTGGCCAAATAAGATTGTAGTTCACAAGATTGCATGAGTCACTACTCTCTTCTGATCTCTGAGTATTATATCAAAGGTGACCATGAGGAATACTTATTGGAAGAATAGGACTTCATTCATCCAGCAACAAAAACACTCAACAACTGCACTAAGCTAATCAGATAAGGAATTTATTGAAAGCCGAAGGTGCAAATTGCACAGTTCCTTTAGTTTGTGTTTGGTCTCTACAGAACCAGAATCTCAGTTTCACATACCCAGATGCACGGGATGCATAAATGAGCATTGTTCATTTTCCCATTCATTAAATGTGCACATTATACTGTAGCTGACCTGTAGCGTCAGTGATATGACAGAGCAAGTCTTATCAAGTCTTATGCTATCACAAGGCTATACATATAATGCTTTAAATCAGCCCTTTAGCTTATTAACAGCAACAGTGTGCATTTTACGGGTTGTAGATTTCCAAGGAAAGGGCCTTTCTCATGCTGTTGCTAAGCACAGGTAATGTTTGTACAGTTAATACAGTGGAATGTTGTGAATAGATATTAACATCATTTTAGCAAAGTTGTGTAAGATAATTAAGACACTATTCAATCAGTTGTTGGTTGTTAAATGTCTGTACATGTGTTATATAAATCTCTTTGCGTTTGTCTTGATATCAGTCATGATTGGTATTACGATTTGAAAAGCAGCATCTGATTATAATCGTTATAATTTATTCTCATGAGTAAAGTATTCTATTATTATTTTTTTGTTCCAATATAAACCCTAATTTTCCATGTCAAAAAAGAAGCTGTATAGACACTTTAATGCACATCTGAAATCCTTTTTTATGCTTATAGCATGGAAAAAGCAAACCTTGACACAAAAAACTCAATATGATATATAAGTCTCAATAAGACATAATGTGACTTATTGTTGATGTTTTTTATGTGATGGCTATGCTAGCAGTGTAAGAATACTCCAATAACTAAACTTATTTTGTTTTACCATTAATGTCCACACAAACACTGGATTAGCTGTACATAATGCAGAACTATTCATGTAAACATGCAGCTATTAAAACAAGAGTTACACACATTTTACTGAGTGTTGTTTTTATGATTTACAAACAGACAGACTTGCTCAGTAAAAAAAAAAAAAAACTGTTCACTGTTATTGGAGATTAAGCATGTAACTGTGGTTCTTGATTAGGTTCCTTTAAATAGTGAGTGAGAGTAAAGAAAATATGATAGCAATGGCAGACTTATGACATGGCATTTCAAGGAAGAGAGACTCCAATAATTCGAGGCAAGTTATCTAATGAATAATTATATAGAAATTATTCGTTTACATAGAAATGTAAAACTCATTCATTCATTCAGTGTGAATGCATGTGCCCTGATATGGAAATGCTCAGTGGATGTTCGTGGATGTCCACTCCTCAGTTGGCCTGCAACACTTCTAGTCTTTTTGAATTTGTTAATAAGTTTGGCAACAGTGTTGTGTGTGTGATGTGCTTGCCATGTTTCCTGTTAAAAAGAGAGAATGATTTCGATACGTTCTTCTTTTATCAAAGGCATTCTTAAAGGCTATTAATAATTTATTTAGAGTTTATAGTTTATTAATAGTAAACAACTGTATTATTATTGATAACATTTTTTAAAAAAAGCAACATGACATAAACCTATACATCGTGCTACATACACTGAACAAAATTATAAACGCAACACTTTTGTTTTTGCCCCCATTTTTCATGAGCTGAACTCAAAGATCTAAGACTTTTTCTATGTACACAAAAGGCCTATTTCTCTCAAATATTGTTCACAAATCTGTCTAAATCTGTGTTAGTGAGCACTTCTCCTTTGCCGAGATAATCCATCCACCTCACGGGTGTGGCATATCAAGATGCTGATTAGACAGCATGATTATTGCACAGGTGTGCCTTAGGCTGGCCACAATAAAAGGCCACTCTAAAATGTGCAGTTTTATCACACAGCACAATGCCACAGATGTCGCAAGTTTTGAGGGAGCGTGCAATTGGCATGCTGACTGCAGGAATGTCCACCAGAGCTGTTGCCCGTGAATTGAATGTTCATTTCTCTACCATAAGCCGTCTCCAAAGGCGTTTCAGAGAATTTGGCAGTACATCCAACCGGCCTCACAACCGCAGACCACGTGTAACCACACCAGCTCAGGACCTCCACATCCAGCATCTTCACCTCAAAGATCGTCTGAGACCAGCCACCCGGACAGCTGCTGCAACAATCGGTTTGCATACCAAAGAATTTCTGCACAAACTGTCAGAAACCGTCTCAGGGAAGCTCATCTGCATGCTCGTCCTCCTCATCGGGGTCTCAACCTGACTGTAGTTCGTCCTCGTAACCGACTTGAGTGGGCAAATGCTCACATTCGATGCGTCTGGCACTTTGGAGAAGTGTTCTCTTCACGGATGAATCCCGGTTTTCACTGTACAGGGCAGATGGCAGACAGCGTGTATGGCATCATGTGGGTGAGCGGTTTGCTGATGTCAACGTTGTGGTCCATGGTGGCGGTGGGGTTATGGTATGGGCAGGCGTATGTTATGGACAATGAACACAGGTGCATTTTATTGATGGCATTTTGAATGCACAGAGATACCGTGACGAGATCCTGAGGCCCATTGTTGTGCCATGCATCCATGACCATCACCTCATGTTGCAGCATGATAATGCACGGCCCCATGTTGCAAGGATCTGTACACAATTCCTGGAAGCTGAAAACATCCCAGTTCTTGCATGGCCAGCATACTCACTGGACATGTCACCCATTGAGCATGTTTGGGATGCTCTGGATCGGCGTATACGACAGCGTGTTCCAGTTCCTGCCAGCAACTTCGCACAGCCATTGAAGAGGAGTGGACCATCATTCCACAGGCCACAATCAACAACCTGATCAACTCTATGAGAAGGAGATGTGTTGCACTGTGTGAGGCAAATGGTGGTCACACCAGATACTGACTGGTTTTCGGACCCCCCAATACAGTAAAACTGCACATTTTAGAGTGGCCTTTTATTGTGGCCAGCCTAAGGCACACCTGTGCAATAATAATGTTCTAATCAGCATCTTGATATGCCACACCTGTGAGGTGGATGGATTATCTCGGCAAAGGAGAAGTGCTCACTAACACAGATTTGTGAACAATATTTGAGAGAAATAGGCCTTTTGTGTACATAGAAAAAGTCTTAGATCTTTGAGTTCAGGTCATGAAAAATGGGGGGCAAAAACAAAAGTGTTGCGTTTATCATTTTGTTCAGTGTATATAGTATCGTAGAAATGCCTTCGAGAACTGTGATATGATATTTTCTGTCATATCGTCCACCACATTGTATAAAGAGTACGGCACTAGCTATAAAACTGAAATTATTCCAGGTCATTAAAATTTAAGAGTGGTGTGGGTTACCTTGTATTTGCAAATATTTCGATTAAAACTGTTATATGGTCATGGTCATTATTCTCTAAGTGGTTTGGTTCAACGCTGGAAATTCTTCAAATATCTACGAAGGAAATAAATGGGAGATATACTTCCGGTGCCACAGCGGTTAAAAAGTAGGCGGGTACAGGTTAGTGCTAATGCTCAGAGACAACTACATCGAGTGAGTAGGTCTAGGTTTACTGTATAGCATTTTATTTGTTTTATTTTATTTATTGCAAATAACTTAATAGCATTATTAAAGCGGGACCTTTTGTAATAAGCCTGAACTAGTAATTCGGAGGATCTGGTCAGTTAAAATAACAATAAAAATACGTTATTAGAGTAATAGTTAGTGTAGCGTTTGTAGCACTGATTTGAAAACTGGACTTTGCACGCGGGTCTGTTTTGTGCGTAAGAAGAGAAAATGTTTTCTAGTGAAAAGTCTAAGTACTAACGGTTATGTTTTTCTTTCTTCCTTTTTTAAATCTGCAGTGCTTTTATTGACAAAGAAGAGCTCAGTCACCAAATATGTACCAAAACGGACATGTTAATAATAATAGTAATAATAGTAATAATAATAATGTAGTTAACAGAATTGTAGGGCAATAATGCTGCGTCGGTGTGAATGCAAAATAGCAACTTTTTAAAAAAAATTTTTTATCTTGGTTTATTCTTGTTGGCATGGCTGTTAATGGATTCGTGTCACCAGTTAGGAACCACCATGGTCAAGAAGTTGCTTGTAGATGTAGACTGTGGAGTGGACGATGCCCAGGCAATCATGATGGCTCTGGCTGTGCCGGATGTGCAGATCCTTGGGATCACCTGTGTTCATGGCAACGCCTCCATAGAGAATGTGTGCAAAAACGTCCTGCGTGTCCTGAAAGTCTGTGACCAGATGGAGGTAAGATGTGGGGTTGTTCTCAGTTGTGCACTGCACATTTTGTAGTTTTCCTTGCTCTAACAAACTGTGACTAATGAAACCAAAAATATCCTCAGTGCATTCAATTCGTGTCCAGTAAACTGGGAGAGAAAATTTTTAATTGTATAGCTTCCTTGGTGCTTAGTGTTTGATCCTCCTCCAAACCCACATATCAAGGCATCTGGTGCAATATCAGGACTTGTCACCAAGTAGCACAATTTTGTACTATAACAATAATAAACAATCTCAGCCTTAGTTCATGTTCCCTAATCAACAGAAGCAGGTATGGATATATGTTTTAGATTCCTGTATTCAGAGGGGCATCAAAGCCACTTCTTGGGGATGTTCTAAGTGCTTCGCTCTTTCATGGACATGATGGGCTTGGTGATGCTCCAGACCCCAACGCTCCTGGTCTGGAACTAGCACAAGAGGAGGGAGCCGTGTCAGCCATCATCCGCATCGTTAATGAGCATCCAGGAGAGGTGTGTACTGGTCACTACACATTATGTTGTCTGAGGATAGTTATTACAGGTGATTTTAAAGTTTGGTCTGTAATGAGAACTGCCTTATACTTTGTTTTTAGAATTCTGTTCTGAGATGCTATACTTTTTGAAATAATTCTGTAATCTCTCAGGTATCTATAGTGGCCACAGCTCCTTTGACAAACCTAGCATTGGCAGTAAGTTTGGATCCTACCTTGCCTCAGAAGCTAAAAGGCCTGTACATCATGGGAGGCAACACAGATTGTGAGTACATTGTCCATTGCTTTAAAGTGACACTGCTAACTTTGGTTTTCTAAAAAGGTGACTTGTTCTGTTGAATCTCTTCAATCATTAAACATTTCATTTACCAGTTTTTGCTCTATTGTGAAGGTTAATGGCTAACAGTTGTCAGTGTAAACAGTAACAGTATAAACATCTGTCTTCAGCTAGGGGAAACACCACTATATGCGGAGAATTCAACTTTGCAGCAGACCCTGAAGCAGCTTATATAGTACTGAATGACTACCTATGCCCAACTTACATCGCCAGCTGGGAGTTCACGTGTCTCAGCAAATTGCCCTGGGTAAAGATCACCTTATACAATACATTTAAAAAAGGCAAAGTTGAAGAGCTTCTCTGCATAGGACCTTAGTGCTGCACAGTTTTGTTTCTGCATCAAACACACCTGGGGTCTGTTCCAGAAAGCAGGATAGAAAAATCACTCAGAATTGAGCTTAATTACAGGAGCATTCTGGCATAATTAGAATTTAATGTTTTTGGTCGTAGTATGCAAGTATTCTGTTGCACGGTATTGTATCACCTTAGTGTCAGTGATTTAACAGAATATATGATTTTCTACTGTTTTCCTGTTTCCACTCATCAGTGTAGCGAAACTGTAATAACCAGCATGCAATATGCAAATGGGTAATTCAACTATTGGGAATCCCTACTGATCAACCAATCTGGACCTCTGAGTGAGACATGTCACTCTGATATCTCCCTCTAACAACAGTCTCCTGGAAAAACATAGCAGGACATTAGTGATTTTTAAGAGCAAGCCAGAATTTGTTTTCTAATACGTCGCTGTTAGCTCTCGCACTCGCGGCTCCGCGACGGAGCAACATATCTCCCTACGCTGCTAAACAGAGCAGCGCCCTTCCGCATTCCACGGAGCACATTCCAGCGCCATTCATAAAGACTCACGTGTTGTTTATCTCTGCCATGTGCTTTTTTGTTTTCGTATTCACGTCATGTCTCCGCCTCCTGTGTTCCCCCATGTGCTTATGTTTTGGTCTGTGTCATGTCTCCGCCTCCGTAACTCTCATTGGTTCATGTTTATGGTGTAATTGACGAGTTTCAGCTGTCTTTGATTTTGGCATGAGATTGTTGTGATTTCTTTGAGTTTAAATACGCCGCTCTGTTTCCGCTTCGACGCGGAGTATTAGTTTAGTTTATTATAGTTTAGTTTAGATGTGTTTAACCGTGCGCTTTGTTCCGGTGATTCCCAGATCACTACTCTTGTTTAGTACAGCATGGATTATAGTTTGTTTTGTTCGTGGTAGGGATTCTTCTGTTTGGAATAAACTCTTCTGTATTTACTGACGTCTCCCCAGTGCATGCATCCTGACCCCCTCTTCCGTCCTACACACCTGGTAACGTAACAGAATACTCCGCCAAAAATGGATGCAGCGGGGAAATTTGGGACATGCCGCGCCACAATTTTTGTTCCTCCCCTGCCCTCAATCTCTTTCTCCCAGTGGGCCTGCATTTATCCACCCTCTGCTTATAATGGTTTTTCTACTAAACCCCAGCATTTCCTTTGGCAGGCCCAGACGTATTTCTGTAGTGTAAAGGACCCCAAACCCAGTGAGGAACAATGGGCGTGGTTCCTCCTATCACGTTTAGTCGGCTCAGCCCGCTGGTTGGCGGAGATCCACCTCACCAGTGGGTACCAAGGACTATATACAGTTTCGGGTTTCGTGGATTTCCTGATTCGTGAATATGGGAGCGCGGAATTTGAGCCGGACCTCAACGTATTTCTGAACAAAGTTCACCTGCCCGATCAGCCTGGCCAGTCGTTCCTGGAATACTATGAGAGGAAGCAGGCAAATGTGGCGGCCTGCACCTCTCAGCCCCAGTCTCAGGAGTGCGCAACCAAGGGCTGCACCCGACCAGCCATTCTCCAGTGCCCCACCTGCAGGAAACAGGAAGAAAGGAGCAGCTACTTCTGCTCACAAACCTGTTTTAAGGGCAGCTGGCGGGTGCACAAACAGCTCCACAGGCGGGCAAACCCAGAGCTCCAGCCGGAGGCCCAGCAGGAGGTCTCCACAGCGGAGCTGCCTCTGGAGGTTAACGTGGCGACCTCCAGCCCCGAGCTCCAGTTGGAGGCCCAGCAGAAGGTCTCCACAGTGGAGCTGCCTCTGGAGGTTAACAAGGCGACCTCCAGCCCCAAGCAGCAGTCAGAGATTCAAGAGGAAACCTCCTCTCCTGGCCTGCTTACACCGGAGGTCCACGAGGAGACCTCCGCCCAAGCCATGTTCTCGTCAGAGTTTCGAGAAGAAACCTCCACTCCTGCCCTGTCCATGTCTGAGGTCCATGGGATGACCTCTTCTCAAGCTAGTCCATGTCCAAGTCCATGTCCAGGTTCCTGAGCTAATCCTAGTCCATGTCCAGGTTCCTGCCCTAATTCTAATCCATGTCCAAGTCCATGTCCAAGTCCATGTCCAGATTTTTGCCCTATTCCAAGGCCAATCTCTGAGCCAGTTCTCAGGCAGGCTCCCCGTCAGGTTCCCAATCCTGCTCCCAATCCTGCTCCCAGTCAGGTTCCCAGTCAGGTTCCAAGTCCAGACCATGTTCCTAGCCCAGTTCCTAGTTCAGTTCCTGATTTCGTTGCTAGCTACATAGGTTTAATTTCTGGATGGGTGTTTGCTCTCCTTCTCAGTTCGGAGGCTGATTTGATTCCCAGCTCCGCTTCCAACCCATCTCACTCCTCTGTCTCCAGCCCTGTCTTCAGTTTAATTTCCAATGCTGTTTCCAACCAAGTTTTTGATTTTGTCTATGGTTTTCGGTCTAACCGAGTTCTCTGTTCTGTTTCCAACTCTGTCTCGAAGTCTGTTTCCAGGTCTTTCTCAAAGTCTGTCTTGAAGTCTGTTTCCAAGTCTGTCTCGAAGTCTATTTCCAAGTCCTTCTCGAAATCTGTTTCCAAGTCTTTCTCGAAATCTGTTTCCAAGTCTTTCTCGAAGTCTATTTCCAAGTCCTTCTCGAAGTGATTTAACAGAATATATGATTTTCTACTGTTTTCCTGTTTCCACTCATCAGTGTAGCGAAACTGTAATAACCAGCATGCAATATGCAAATAGGTAATTCAACTATTGGGAATCCCTACTGATCAACCAATCTGGACCTCTGAGTGAGACATGTCAATCTGATATCTCCCTCTAACAACAGTCTCCTGGAAAAACATAGCGGGACATTAGTGATTTTTAAGAGCAAGCCAGAATTTGTTTTCTAATACGTCGCTGTTAGCTCTCGCACTCGCGGCTCCGCGATGGAGCAGCATATCTCCCTACGCTGCTAAACAGAGCAGCGCCCTTCCGCATTCCACGGAGCACATTCCAGCGCCATTCATAAAGACTCACGTGTTGTTTATCTCTGCCATGTGCTTTTTTTGTTTTCGTATTCACGTCATGTCTCCGCCTCCTGTGTTCCCCCATGTGCTTATGTTTTGGTCTGTGTCATGTCTCCGCCTCCTGTGTTCCCCCATGTGCTTATGTTTTGGTCTGTGTCATGTCTCCGCCTCCGTAACTCTCATTGGTTCATGTTTATGGTGTAATTGACGAGTTTCAGCTGTCTTTGATTTTGGCATGAGATTGTTGTGATTTCTTTGAGTTTAAATACGCCGCTCTGTTTCCGCTTCGACGCGGAGTATTAGTTTAGTTTATTATAGTTTAGTTTAGATGTGTTTAACCGTGCGCTTTGTTCCGGTGATTCCCAGATCACTACTCTTGTTTAGTACAGCCTGGATTATAGTTTTTGTTCGTGGTAGGGATTCTTCTGTTTGGAATAAACTCTTCTGTATTTACTGACGTCTCCCCAGCACATGCATCCTGACCCCCTCTTCCGTCCTACACACCTGGTAACGTAACAGTCGCGTTGTGTATACTCTCGAATCAGACACCTTTCCAAGCCAACAGAAGACCGTTACAGACAATTAGGAGTCTTTGCATTGCCCATTTCATCTCCTCTAACTAGCTAACTATCAAAATGGTGAAGTTGGCATGCTAACTAAGAGTTTTCAATTCAATTTTATTTGTATAGCGCTTTTAACAATAGACATTGTCACAAAGCAGCTTTACAGAGATACATAAATTTTGGATCTAAATTTTAAATCAATAAATTTATCCCCAATGAGCAAGCCAGAGGCGACGGTGGCAAGGAAAAACTCCCTGAGACGACATGAGGAAGAAACCTTGAGAGGAACCAGACTCAAAAGGGAACCCATCCTCATCTGGGTGACACTGGATAGTGTAATTATAAGTAAATCCCTTCTATAACTGTATGATGCATGATATGAAATGCAACTGTGTAGTCAGGAGATTCACCACAGTCTCAACATGAAGTCTGTTTTGCTGAAGTCATGAACTGTCCACCGATGGAGACCCGAGCGCAAAGTCTGTTTATGAATTGTTTGTGGAGGCTGTCCATATGGGCCCATCCTCAGCAACAGCGAGCGACCTCCAGTGACGAATACCCCAGAAGCAGGGCACCAGGACGGACCAGGCCGGCTCAGAGAGCACAACGGGTCGGGCCCATTGCCACCCCAGGAGCAACACGTGTAGAGCTTGTGATGTGACGATTTGATGTTGGTATCATCCAAAATCTTCGCAACGTTGGCGTCATCTGGAATCTTCTTAGAGGCTGGTTCTAAACTGGAGCTAGCACGTTCACTGATTACTTTCCTATTCCTATTAGGAATAGGAAACAGATGGAAAAGGATTAGCATAGCTGCTGTTCGTTGTATGTCAGGCAAAAATGACCATGTGCATTTGTTATCATTTTATCAACGATGACCGAAGTACAAGGTCATGAGATGCGGTTAGGTGAATGCTAGGCCAAAGAAATGTGTCTTTAATCTAGATTTAAACTGAGAGAGTGTGTCTGACCCCAAACATTATAAGGAAGGCTATTCCAGAGTTTAGGAGATAAATGGGAAAAAGCTCTACCTCCTCTAGTAGACTTTGATATCTTCGGTATTATCATAAGTCCAGAGTTTTGCGACCTTAAAGAGTGTGATGGATTGTAACGTGATAGAAGATTGGTTAAATACAAAGGGGCTTGGCCGTTTAGGGCTTTATAGGTGAGTAGCAGTATTTTATAATCGATACGGAACTAACCAGTGTAGAGATGATAAATTTGGGGTAATATGTTGATATTTTCGTGATCTGGTAAGCACTCTAGCAGCTGCATTTTGGACTAACTGTAGCTTATTTATTGAGGATGCAGGACAACCACCTTGTAGTGCATTACAATAGTCCAGTCTTGAGGTCATGAACGCATTAACTAATTTTTCTGCATCAGAAACAGATAGCATGTTACGTAGCTTCTAAGGTGAAAGAAGGCTGTTTTTGTTACCTGGGAAATATGATTTTCAATTGACAGGTTGCTGTCTAATATAACATCTTGGTCTTTAACTGCAGAGGATGAAGTAACCGTACATCCTTCTAGATGCAGATTGTATTCTAGGAGCTTTTGTGTACCGATTTTTGGTCCAATTAGCAATATCTCTGTTTTATCAGAATTTACTAAAAGAAAATTACTGGTCATCCAGTCTTTAATGTCTTTAACACATTCCGTTAACGTGGAAAATTTCATCTGGTCTTATGGATATATATGGTTGAGTATCATCAGCATAACAGTGGAAATTTATCCCATGTTTTCTGATAATACTTCCAAGGGGCATCATATATAAAGAAAACAACAGGGGGCCTAACACCGATCCTTGCAGAACACCATACTTTACTCCTGTTATGTCAGAAAGTTCATCATTTAAACAAACAAAATTGTAGCGGTCAGACAGGTAGGATTTAAACCATTTCAGTGCCTCTCCCTGAATACCAGTGTAGTTCTGTAATCTATCTAAGAGTATGTCATGATCTATAGTGTCGAACACAGCACTAGGATCAAGCCAAACAAGTAGTGAAATGCAGCCTTGGTCAGATGCTAGAAGCAAGTCGTTTGTAATTTTGACGAGTGCAGTCTCTGTGCTGTGATGGGGCCTGACCCTGATTGAAATTATTCATAGATACCATTTTCCTGCAAAAAGGAGCATAATTGAGCGGACACGACCTTTTCTAATACTTTAGATATAAATGGAAGGTTTGAGATTGGTCTATAATTTACTAGTTTACTAGGATCTAGTTGTGGTTTCTTAAGGAGAGGCTTAATAACCGCCAACTTGAATGTTCTTGGGATGTGACCTAGAGATAAAGAGGAGTTAATAATATTGAAGAGAGGCTCTCCTAATACAGGAAGCAACTCTTCCATTAGATTAGTGGATATGGGATCTAGTATACATGTGGTTGATTTTTATGTGTTGATAAGTTTTGTAAGCTCTTCCTGTCCAATAGCGGTAAAGGACTGCAATTGTTCTTGGGAAATGATCTTGGAGGCTAAAACCTGTGATGCTGCTGTCGGTGGTATATTTCCAATTTTATTCCTGATGGTTTCAATTTTCTCAATGAAGAAATCAATGAAGTCATTACTACTAAGTTGTGTTGGAATATTCAGTTTAGGCGATGTCTTATTATTTGTTAGTCTAGATATTGTATTGAATAAAAACCTAGGATTGTTTGGTTACTTTCTATGAGTTTACGTAGATACTCTGCCCTAGCAGCTTTTAGACTCCGTCTATAGCGAGACATACTGCCCTTCCACGCAATTCGAAAAACCTCTAGATTTGTTTTTTTTCTCTTAAGAGCATGAGTATGACTGTTGTACCATGGAGCAGGATGTTTTTCTCTAACCATTTTTAGTTTAATAGGGGCAACAATATCTAGAGTGTTAGAGAGCATAGTGCCCATATTGCTAGTCACCATATCGAGTTCAACCGAATTTATAGGTACACAGCGCAGTCGGGACGGATCAGGCAGCTTAGTTATGAATCTGTCCATAGTGGTTGGAATAATAGTTTTACCCATTCGATAACGCGGTTCTAATTAGCTAATCTCAGCTACAGGCAGTGTGCATGAGATAAGATAGTGATCGGTGACTACGTCACTTTTTGGTAGAATAATTATATCGTTAACTTCAGTTCCATGAGATATAATTAAGTCTAGTGTATGATTGAAGCGATCAGTGGGTCCGGTGACATTTTGTTTGACCCCAAAGGAGTTCAGTAGGTCTGTAAAAGCAAGTCCTAATGCATCATTTTTATTATCTACATGGATGTTAAAATCTCTGACAATCAGTGCTTTAACATGCTTAGATTGCTAGTCACATACCTAATTTATATTGCTAGAAACTAGCAATGATCTTACTGAGGAGTTACCTATAATGGACACATTTATCTAGCTAACTTTAGTCAGATTGCAGATGAGTTTATAGCATCTTGCTGGGCAGCACCATGGCTTTCAGTAAAATGATGTACTTGATTTCGTCATCACAAAACCCACAAACAAAGCTGTAAGTGTCCTGAGTCTCGTATGCCTTCAATTTCTCTCTAGTATAAATTTCTCACCTATGTGACTACTTAAGGTTTAGTAGTCACAATTGCACTCCATTACAGTAATTTACCTACAAAGCAAAGTGACTTCTTATCATCAGTTGCTACAGTGTCTCACAAAAGTGAGTACACCCCTCACATTTTTGTAAATATTTTATTATATCTTTTCATGGGACAACACTGACGAAATGACACTTTGCTACAATGTAAAGTAGTGAGTGTACAACTTGTATAACAGTGTAAATTTGCTGTCCCCTCAAAATAACTCAACACAGCCATTAATGTCTAAACTGCTGGCAACAAAAGTGAGTACACCCCTAATTGAAAATGTCCAAATTGAGCCCAATTAGCCATGTTCCCTCCCCAGTGTCATGTGACCCGTTAGTGTTACAAGGTCTCAGGTGTGAATGGGGAGCAGGTGTGTTAAGTTTGGTGTTATCGCTCTCACACTCTCTCATACTGGTCACTGGAAGTTCAACATAGCACCTCGTGGCAAAGAACTCTCTGAGGATCTGAAAAAAAGAATTGTTGCTCTACATAAAGATGGCCTAGGCTATAAGAAGATTGCCAACACCCTGAAACTGAGCTGCAGCGCGGTGACCAAGACCATACAGCGGTTTAACAAGGTTCCACTCAGAACAGGCCTCGCCATGGTCGACCAAAGAAGTTGAGTGCACATGCTCAGCATCATATCTAGAGGTTGGCTTTGCAGAATAGATGTATGAGTGCTGCCAGCATTGCTGCAGAGGTTGAAGGGGTGGGGGGTCAGCCTGTCAGTGCTCAGACCGTACGCCGCACACTGCATCAAATTGGTCTGCATGGCTGTCGTCCCAGAAGGAAGCCTCTTCTAAAGATGATGCACAAGAAAGCCCGCAAACAGTTTGCTGAAGACAAGCAGACTAAGGACATGGATTACTGGAACCATGTCCTGTGGTCTGATGAGACCAAGATAAACTTATTTGGTTCAGATGGTGTCAAGCGTGTGTGGCGGCAACCAGGTGAGGAGTACAAAGACAAGTGTGTCTTGCCTACAGTCAAGCATGGTGGTGGGATTGTCATGGTCTGGGGCTGCATGAGTGCTGCTGACACTGGGGAGTGTACTGTGACGTACTGTGACATACTGAAGCAGAGCATGATCCCCTCCCTTTGGAAACTGGGCCGCAGGGCAGTATTCCAACATGATAACGACCCCAAACACACCTCCAAGATGACCACTGCCTTGCTGAAGAAGCTGAGGGTAAAGGTGATGGACTGGCCAAGCATGTCTCCAGACCTAAACCCTATTGAGCATCTGTGGGGCATCCTCAAACGGAAGGTGGAGAAGCGCAAGGTCTCTTAACATCCACCAGCTCTGTGATGTTGTCATGGAGGAGTGGAAGAGGACTCCAGTGGCAACCTGTGAAGCTCTGGTGAACTCCATGCCCAGCAGTTTAAGGCAGTGCTGGAAAATAATGGTGGCCACACAAAATATTGACACTTTGGGCCCAATTTGGACATTTTCACTTGTGAGTGTACTCACTTTTGTTGCCAGCGGTTTAGACATTAATGGCTGTGTGTTGAGTTATTTTGAGGGGACAGCAAATTTACACTGTTATACAAGCTGTACACTCACTACTTTACATTGTAGCAAAGTGTCATTTCTTCACTGTTGTCCCATGAAAAGATATAATAAAATATTTACAAAAATGTGAGGGGTGTACTCACTTTTGTGAGATACTGTATCTCACTTCCCTGAACATTATCCCTGAACCACTAACTAGTGCTGCCATTCAAATTTCACTTCCTCCTCCAAGATGTGTAATCTGGAGAATACTTCCCCAGTTTCCAAACCAGCCCACTGCCTCATTGCTGTAAGGCCTCTACGCAAGCCAACATGCGCAACGACGTGAGGGGCTCTGCAAGAGGTGTTCCTGGTCTACGTCTGTAGAATTTGTGTGTCCAAACTTTGTAATGTTTAGTAAAGTTATAGTAATTCACATTTATTCTCAGTATTCACTACTGACCTAAACAACCATCATGCGCTCATGACAGACTTCTGAAAATGTAATCAAATCATAGAGTTAGGCAAAGAAATACTGTATGTAATGGTTTTTGTGGGTTTCTTTGTTTTGTTTTGGCATTTCTATTATTACAGTAATAATAGTACACTCAGCAGAACGGGAAATTGCACAACAAAATTGCTGACAGTGTATAAGATTGGAAACTTTCTAAAGGCTATTTATCTTGCAGTCGATATATTTATACATATTTAATTATGTATTATGTAAGTGGTGTAAAGGCAACTTCTTTGCCAGACGTTCAATGCAACAGCGTAACATTTTATTAATACTGTTAAATATATTTGAATATTTTAATTTCAGTTTCACAGCTTAAATATTGTGGGAGAGATCAAGGTGTTTGTTATCAGGGTAATTGAGCCGGATTTGTCTCATCCTTGTATATGGAGGGGAATAATCCAGACTTTTCCGAATCTTGAATTAGATTGCTTGACACATAAATCCTTTGTGCTTTGAGGAACAGACAAGATCTCAAGAAAGCTTTAAAAAGTTTATTCAGACCTTTTTCACTGCTCTAAATACAAGCTGTCATACTGACATTGTGCACCATTTTATGTATTTAAATACTGTAGGTGTTGTGCACCCTTTACCCATACCCTACAAAATAAAATAAAAACCCTTAAGGGTTATAGGTTTAAAGTTTATCCATCTGAGGGAACACTTAAAGGTTCTGTGTAGAACTGTGTTCCCCCGATCACCAAGGGTTTTCAGTAGAACTTTAAAGAAGAGCAGCACAACACCACTTTAAATATCCTTGTGTAGACTTATACAGTGCTTTATTGACACTGCCTTTACAGGAGTTCTGTGATGTTTGGCTGGCCCAGGACACCAATAAAGCTCGCTTCATGAAGAAGATCTTCCAGCACAGCATCAACATGTGCGAAAATGAGAGGGTTAATAAAGAGAAAGTATCAGGATCAGGATTCATTTCTTGTGATTCTTATGCCATGGCAGCTGCCATTGATGATGCGTTTATCATCGAGAGTGACCATAAGGCTGTGACTGTAGAGCTCACCGGTAAACATACCAGGGGAATGATGGTGGTAGATCACCTTGAGATTCTGAAGACGACTCATAAAGCTTACATTTTGAAGAAGGTGGACTTAGAAAAGTTTAAGGCGTTAATGATGAATGCTTTGAAATGAGAATGTTATGAGGCTCATGACTGCAATTATTGAAACAGATAGCTTTTGCTTGAAAAAGTTATTTTTAAAATCAACAAAAAATGTAATAAATGTTCATTAGTATGAATTATGGATGGACAGCAGTTTGAGTAAATTTTAAAAAAATAATTTTATAAAAATCATTGTCTGTGTGATGACATTTTTTCCACAGAGTCTGTTAGTCCCAACAGCAATGAAAAGGAAATCTGTACCTGTAATGATATTGGTGCTGTTAATAAAACACAATAGAAATTTCACATACTCTAGGCTGTAATGTTTTTCAGTAAGTGCTTCTGTCTTATGTTAGAGTCTACAAATGCTTTTGTAAGCTATCCCTTAAAAGACCAATCATGTTTCATAGCATTCTGTGTATTTTACTAGTGTAATTGAATACAGAGGCAACATCCTATCACAAGGTCATGTAAAGTCTGCTACTAACAAACAAATTGAATTTTATTCCCACAGCCCTCAAGCCACTGTGTGTCACAACACAGTTATGAACTTACATCTCATTTGGCTGATGCTTTTATCCAAAGCGACTTACAACTGAGACAGGAAACAATTTGTTGCTCAAGGACCCAACAGTGGTAGCTTGGCAGTGCTGGGATTTGAACTCACAATCTTCAGCAGCCCAATGCATCAACCAATGTCAAATAAAGCTCATATTTACAATGAAATTACAATATCATTTAGCTAAGTTCTCATCTCCTCCTGCTCCTTCTGGCACCAAGTAAAAATAAACCAGGGTCCAGTTAGTAGCCTTTTCTGCCTCTGAATCGAGATCTTGTGTCCAGCTGCAAAAATAAAAGAATAATGTCAACTTAGTGTTCAACAACATGCACATTACAAACAAAATTGACGAAAGAGAATACAGAGAAGCCATTTCACTACTACTGCAAAAACATCTGAAGTGGCTCATTTGAGAACAGCAATAGTGAAGATATAAGCAGCATCAGCATACTAACCATTGATCTTTTACATTCAAAGAAAGAAACCTGCAGGCCTTTGCAGTGTCCCTCTTTCAGACACTCACTGGGCTTTTTGCCTTCCTAAAAAACAAGCCAAAAATGGTTTTAGAAACAGGGACGCAATTCCTGACGAGAATTTTTTTTTATTTGTGATAGGATTCAGAACCGATTCCCAACCCTGGTCTTGGAGTACTCCATGTCCTGCACATCTTAAGCATTTTTCCCTCTAACACACCCACTTCAACTCAGGAAGGCTATGAGCTGATTAGTTGATGAGTATTTGAACAAATTGTAAATCATTTGAAAAGACCCAGAACTGAAGACAGTAAAAAGGAAGCAGTACCCATGGACATACTTGAAACTCTGAATAATGAATGTTGAAATTTTCTTGCTTTTTTGTGACTCTAAATATTTATTTTAAAAAAAAAATGAATAAATAAAAAATATTAATAAATAAAAACCTATCAATGTGACTAAATATGGCCAACTTCTGTTTTGATACTTGTGATAATGTGTAGTGCTGACCTTTTCTGTATTTCTATCTGTACAAGACGAATCTCTGTACTAATAATTATATGCACTGCTGACCATTTTAACATATTTTGAAATATCCTCAATAAAGCATATTTAAAAAGGGAAACAATAAATGTGCAAGACAGTGTGTAGTCCAGGACCAGTGTTGGATACATTAATAACCTTATATTACCGTGTCTCATTCAACTTTACTCAAAACTAACACGACAATACATTAATTTACGTAAAATAAGAATAAGTAAATGCTTAAAAAGATGCAGTGAATTAATGCGGGGATACTGCTAGAATGAGGTTTCGTGTTAGCAATGAGCTAAACAACCTTTACAACGCAGTCATGCTGAAGGAGACAGGTCTTAAAATCTTCTCTGATTCCGGCACAAGCGCGAGAATCCTCCTCTTTATCTTCGTAGTATTGTGGCATTATGTTCAGTTTACATTCGAGCTTATCTGCACATGAAATTGTGAGGTTCTGTCCACAAAAATACAGCGAAGCTATGTGTATGCGACTGTTATGAAAGTGGCCATGTTTTCCCAGCAGCACTTGGGGGGGTATGTGCGTATGCAGAGCGATACTCATTACTTCCGGTCCTGATATTTCCACGATATCAAATGACATATAAAACTGACATTTTGTAGTAATTTAAATGAGCAAAAAACAGATCAGTCACATGGAAAAATTAAGTACACCCCTACATTTATCACATTTTTAAATTTTAGAATGAGGTGATCAAGATTGGGATTAGAACCTGTTTAGGGAGTGCAGGTGGAACCTGTCTTATTTATGCCCCTCTCATATCTAGTGTCTGGTGTTCCCTTTGCTATTGAGGTGTGTGGTGTCATCATGCCAAGATCTAAAGAGTTCTGTAAGGCCTTCAGAAAAAAGGTTGTGGATGCCTAGGAGTCTGGCAAGGGATTTAAAAAGACCTCCAAATTATTTGAAATACATCATTCCACTGTAAGGAAAATAATCCACAAATGGCGCAGATTTCAAACGACTGGCAATTTGTCCAGGACTGGCCGTCCCAGCAAATTCAGTCCAAGAGCAGACCATCTGATGCAAAAAGAAGTCTCCAAGAACCCCAAAATTTCATCACAGGATCTGCTAGTAAGTCTTGCAACTGTTGGGGTCAAAGTGCCTACTATAAGTGTTCTACTATCAGAAAGAGATTGCACAAATTTGACCTGCAGGGGAGGCGTGCCAGGAAAAAGCCTTGCAAGACTACAGTTTACCAATGAGCATATAGGCAAAGACCAGGCCTTTTGGAATAATGTGCTATGGACAGATGAATCAAAGATAAGAGTTGTTTGGCCACAGTAACAGCTGACATGTTTGCACAGACAAAAGACAGCTTTCAGGAGAAGCACTCCATACCAACTGTGAAGCACGGTGGTGGAAATATTATTGTTTGGGGTTGCTTCGCTGCCTTGGGGACTAGACAGCTTGCATTCACTGATTCAACTATGAATTCTGCATCATATCAGAGTGCTTGAAGATAATGTGAGGCCATCGTCACCATATTGATGTACTGCTGTTTAAAAAAATACAGTGGCATCGGCGGAAGCTTTAGTGTCGCGATACTACTGTAGTACCAGTACACCGTGCAACCCTTATATCTATTTATATTTATATCTGCAACCCTTATCTTTCTTTACACACACACACACACATATATATATATATATATATGTCTATGTATATAAATACACAGTGGGCATAGAAAAGAAATCACCCCCCTTTAAAATAATCACATTTTGTTGCTTTTCAGCCTGAAATGAAGACGGACACAGTTTTTGTTTTATTCAGCTGTATTTACTCAGTGCAACTTATAACATCCAAGTGAAAGATATAACACCAACACGAAAAAAATAAAAAACAGGAATCACTGAGTTGGAAAAAAGGATCACCCCCCTCCTAAAAATGACTTGTAAACTCAATAAGGTGTAGCTAATCACCTTCTCAATGGCACACGAAGCCATTTGACTTTCAACTGTGATCAGCTGTGGTCATTTTGATTAGCTCAGCATGATAAGAGCTTTCCTGGAGCATTTTGTAGTGCAACTGAAGCAAACAATCAACAATCAATGGGTGGCAAGGCACTGTCAAAAGATCTCCGGGATAAAGTTGTGGACAGGCACAAGTCAGGAGATGGATACAAAAAATTTCAAAGGCTTTATCAATGCCTAGAAGCACAGTGAAGTCTATTATTAAGAAGTGGAAGGTATTTGGTACAACACAGACCCTCCCTGGATCAGGATGTCGCTCCAAACTGGATGAAAGAGCCAGGAGGAAACTGGTCGGAGACGCTACCAAGAGGCCTACAGCAACTCTGAAGCAGTTGCAGGAATTTATGACAAACAGTGGTCATTGTGTGCATGTGACAACAATATCACAAATTCACCAGAAATATGGCTTGTATGGGAGGGTTGCAAGAAAAAAAAGCCACCCACGACTGAGCTTTGCCAAAACGCACCTCGAAGATTCTGAGGCCACATGGAAAAAGGTGTTCTGGTCAGATGAGACTAAAATTGAATTATTTGGCCTCAGCACCAAACGATATGTCTGGCAGAAATCCAATACAGCTCACCATCCAAATAACACAATGCCTACACACACACACACACACACACAAAATAAGAGCTGTAGATATTTTAATCTTTTTTCCCCACCCTTGTTTATTCTGATCACACTATAGAGTTGTATATACACTCATCTATCCATGCAGTGAGCCCTTGTGCCTTGTGGATGTGGGCATTGCCATCTTGATCCACTGAGAATTCTGCGGACGTTATGTTTTGCGGTTCAAGCTGCATTTTATCTTCTTAACTTCAAAATAACAGTGAGCGAACAACTGTGTACAGCTGCTATAAGGTAAGTAATGACAGGAACCGATTTTAAATGTTAAATAATAAACAGATAAAATACATAACGTGTCGTTCTATTAATAATTACATTAATCTAACTGTTTACAAATTGCTGTGGTATAACCATGGCAAGATGGAATTGATCAGTGAGGATTTGCTTCGATTGTGAAAACAACATAAATCGGGAGCCAACATGCAGCATAGTGACCAAACAAGACTGAACACATTTAACTTCTGGCCACAAGAGGGCTCGAATTCAGCACAGCTGGTTTTCACTGTATGTTGGGGTACACAAGGGTTTCTTTATGTCATGTAATACTCCGTAATAACGAGAATAAAAGCAGGACCTGATCCACTGACAGTTTTCTCAGCAGTTTAAATGTGTCTGAAATGTGTGTTCATGAGTAAAACAGAATGACTAATGCAGAGAGGTACAGAAATTAAAACACAAAACTATTAAATTATGCCAGGGTTCATTTATTTCTGTAATCTCCATTTAAATCGATTTCAGCTTGAAACGATGCACATATGAAGGCACATGAAAAGCTGGGATGCACCAGACAAGGGGAATCTTTTTTTTCCCCCTCCCATCCCAATGTGGGGAGTTTAAAACATTAGACTAAGTGGCAGAGGGTTTAGAGGGTAATATTCAGCCTCCTGAGAATTTAATCCTCATTCTATACAAAAGCAACTATGTACAAGAATTTTGACATTAAGTAAGATAAAACAGCAGGGACTCTAAACTGTCCAACCAGATGCCATTCATGCTATGGTACCTTCAGTCAAGTTTGTTCTCAATCAACACAAACTGGAGGGTACTTCAGACACAGCACATTCTCTGAGTACACTGTGCTCATTTAAGAATTTATTTTTCCAGAGCCAAGCGGGATCAAATGTTTAAAAATGTGTAAACAAATATATACATTGACACATTTCCAGCAGATTTCACCTGTTCAATCTACTCCAAGCAGATGATATGGGAGTGCATGTGATATGCTTGACACACTTACTGGTTACATGTTTTCATTGGTGCAGAACAGTAAAGGATTGTAAATTACATGATTTCTCTAGCTCAAATCATATTTCTACAACAATTCCAAAAGATATATACAATCAAAAGAGATGAGAGCACTTGGGAAATATATACACAGCAGTCACACTGCCATTTTTCAGCAAAAAGCCAAAAACCATAGAATTCAACAGACAACCATTTCCAGAGACATTCTACTTAAATGCCCAAACGCATAATGTTAATACACTCACTACATTAAATCATCAGCCAGTGTTCATACACAACAGTGGATTAACATAATTCACACGAATTACAAAATTTACAAGATTTAAATGTTCCATCCATCATAATTCTACGGTTGTTGTATTTCCCTGCACAAAACAGACAAGATGGCAGTGAACCAAAATGGAAAAGAAAAAGGTAACAACAACGAAATATGTATTTGATAGTCATTGTAGCATATGGACTATGTACAGAACTGTGTGCTAAGCACAGAGCAGCGGGTAACAAAACTTCCAATTCTAGTCCTTGTGAATCCTCAGTAAATCAACACTTTGTTCTATTGCAGTTCTCCACAAATCTGTGACAGATAAGCAGCCATCGTATACTTGGACCAAGTTTGCAGAAAAAAAGAATAAAAAAAAGCAGGATTTTCAAGGACTGAACTGGGAACTTCTTCCCCGAGTTACTCCTGTATAAAACAGGGTTTCTGACACAGAGAGGCAGTCCCTTTCTGGACAATAAGGCACAAACGTGGGGGTCCTGCACCCATTGCAACTATATAGAGAAAAAAACTGACATGACCCCAATTCCTCACTTTCAAATCATGTGAAAGCATAAATATACTTCAAATATATAACAAATTATTTGTCTTCTGCATCATAAACTTTTCACAGCATAAAAAAAAACCTCTCTTGTACAAATTAAACATTTATTTCAAATAAGTTAAATCACCTTCATAGATCGTCAAAATAAGTGTATCCCTTCCTATGAAAGGCAATTGTTGATTGGTTTAATATCAAAGGACACTGTGTGTGCGTGTGTGTGTGTGTTGGGGGGGGGACTGTCCTGTCATACAGAAGTTCTGCACTATGGTTTCTGTTCTTTACAAATTTCTTTCAAAAGCATTTAGACAAAGTAGTCATTGCAACAAACTGTTTCTTGCATATAATGAAATATGTTTGAACAGAGTGTCCTATCCCTGTACTGTTAAACTCAAGGAGTGAGAAACTTCATTATTAACATTTTTTTTTTTTTTTTTTAAACAGAAAAATGTCCTCTTTTTTTCCTGATAACTTCATGTAAAATATACAACACAAAAAAAGTAAAGCAAAACAAAATACACCAAATTATGTTTGCCTGGTTTTGTCCTACTGATCGTGAAATGGAGTGTCCATGAGAAGTCAGTACTTGTAATATTCTCCTTCAGTGCGAAGCATCGCTTTCTCTCCAGCACCAGCCAACAATCCTACAAACACCAACCTTTAATCTGATGTAGCACTAAACACAATTCCTCAAGGCTCAAACTTCAGTGTCTCGTTTAGTTCTTTCAAAAAGCATCTTTTATACAGTAGTATTCACACTGACAAACAGAAAACACGGGGGGTGGGGGGGGGGGGATGAAATCCTTAAAAGAAAAAGCAAGAAGACTCTAAAGTAAAAAAAGAATGCCTGAAGAGAAGAAATGTGAATAGAGAAATATAAAGGGATGAAGAGAGAGTAAGCCAGCAATCCTTCAAGTGACACAAGTGATTGGTAGCGTCCATGCGCTTTGATGATGTCACCGTGTTAAAATCTCTGCAAGGGCCTTTACAGCACAGCTGGGCCTCATGGCAGCACGAATGGTGGAGGCCTACACACAACTATCCAGCAAGTCTCTTTATGTGGATCTGAGGGGAGAAAATAGAAATACAATATACAGCAGTCAGGAACAACATACTTATCAGTATCTCTTAAGCAAAAGTAAACGCTCCAAAGAATGTAAATGCGTGTGCTAATATGTGAAACGAAATTAATTTGTGCTAGCCTGATAAAGTAGGGTTTTCTGCAATACTATAGTGAGAAGAGGTGCTGAGAGGTGACTGTGGTGAGAGTGGCTAACCTCACTGATAATAGCCCACACCACAGAGTCCTTCAGAACACTGAGACGCACAGCAGCCACCGGGTTAAGGGCAGCGTCCACTTTGCCCTCAGCTACTCCATTCTCAAACTCAGCTACAGAGATTCAAAGGGATCAAGAGTGAACAATAGGAAACAGAAGCCACAAAATAAAACCTTTTAACAGTAACTTACCGATTCTGTAAAAATGGTCATCTGTGTGTTTGTACTTCTCTTTGGTCTTCAGTTCTGTGTCCTGAAAGAAAACTCAAGCACTTAGAATCCACGAGAAAGTCAACAAATGAAGATTAAAAACCTAACGTGGGTATTCTGGATTGTTAAACTGTGAAATATCAACATGCTTATGAGCTGCTTCATATTAATACAACTTTTGTATACAGGAAGCTCACAGCAACGCCAAACCTTTAATAACATCAAAGGCTCACTAAGCCCTATTTCCCAGCAAGCCTGTGGGCTCCAGCCTCATTAATAGAACAGCACAACTTGCTACTGGCTAAAATTAGCACACAGCGGCAGCCTAGAGTAAAGAGAGAACTATGGCTCACGTGCAAATTTAGAACTACTGATGGAGCTCAAACTGCTGTCAAGTCAGGAGTGACAGAACATCATAATGTCACTGCTAAATATAGTTAAGAATCCTTTTTTCCACATTTCAACAAGGGTCTCACCGAGAAGGGCAGAATTTCAACCGTAGTATTCTCGATTTTATCCCCTGGGTGCTCCTGATTTCCACTGCGGAACAGGAACCTGTCAATCAAATGTTAGTTGATAATGAATGTTCATATACAGACATAAATCATGAATATTTGTGTACATGCACATACTTGTAGATATACAGTACAGCCACCAAACCTAGATGAATTACTTAAATAGGTCATTACTTAAGTTTCTAATTAGATATAGTCACATCTCACAAAGTACAAATGTTACCTTATTAGTGCTTAAACACTACATATAATCAAGCTCAACACAGTAAGAAGAGCCTCACAAAGATGGACAGAACACAAACCAAATGTGTGATTCCTATAATTTCAGACAATAGCAGTGTCTGTATCCCTCTCTCATACTCAGTACACTCTACAATAGTTTAGATCATGTTCTTTTTTTCTTTCCCATTGTCTCCTCATGTCACAAAGTATCTGTTTTCAACCCTTTACTTCCTCTAAATGTGACTCAGACCTTTTCACATGTACTTTCTGTCTGTCTCCTTGTCACTGTTTCGAGGCTATGGGAGGCAGGATCTTATTTTAGCAAATTATCACAGCTTCCCAATGAGGACAGTGCATGTCTCTGTCTGTGTGCACTAGTTTTCTTTATTAGCTTTCTCAAAGCAAGTGTGTAGAGGTATACAGTATGTAGTATGTATGTACATAGAGCCTGCATGAGTGTATGCTTTGCTGGTATCTGACTCAGCGTGAACAGAAAAAAAAATGAATCCAGAGGCACGTCAGAGCTGCATGTGAGATTGCTGGCAAAGATCCTACTTTATAGCCAGACAGAGAGAAGGAGAACACTGCAAGAGTGAGACACGGATTACCGTTCAAGGCTGACTGGACGGTCAAACTTAAAGAGCACATAGTCTCCTGCCATGGGAGTAATGGCCCAGAAGAAATCCTCTCCCATGTAGGTCTTCTCCAGCGTGTGGCCCTGATACACCTTAAGAGAAGTGGACACTTCTGCTGGTGGATTAACATGGATCTTATGCAGCAGTGGCTTCAGGAAGTCCTTATCCTGAAACAGAGCAACCGAGAGAGCTCGCCATCTTTGCAGTACACTGGAGGGGCTGTTGTGACACATTTTGTATCTCATAAAAAGGTTGTTTTTCATAAAAACCTCATAAAAAGGGACATTTAGCATTCCTACACACATTTCTGATGATTGCAGATTGAGATTTGTCCCTGATACTCTGTAACAGGACAAAGAATCGGTGCATGGCTAGACTAAACCATCTAACACTTAGTGTCCAGTGACACCATATTAAAACGATTGTACACAAGATGAAAATGTGGCAAGTCTACAATTCTATTCTGCCTATTTAATTCATACTATTCTGTGTAAATGTGTGTGTTACCGTGAGTTTCTGGATTTTCCCTGCAAGCGAAGAGTGCAGGCCCACATGCTGGAATAAAGATGGTCTGAAGCGAATCCGCAGACTGGACTTCTGTCTCTCACAGTGTTTCTACAAAAGAAAAGAGACAATGAGGTAACATAATTCACTTGCAAATAGTTATTCAGTTGCTATACATCCTCAAGGTATTCAACAAGGTATCGTGTTCCAACATGATGTTCCGACTGTAATAGTGACTGCTAACTACCACAGCTCTCTGTCTCACCCCCATACACTCAGCTCTCACCCTCTCTGACCACTAGACCTCTCAGCTCACCGGTCATTTGTATTGTTGACTTCATCTGTGATTTAAAGCTGTAGTATCAAACTTTTTTGGTTAAAAAATAAACAAACAGTTATTGAGCAAGTACATAAAAATCAGGGTTTAAAACTGTCTCCTTACCTTACCACGATTCGCAACGGTAAGCTTATAATAATGATTTATAATTTGAGCTGTCGGGTCGGATTTCGCAGGAAACGACAGATTGAGGTTATTTGCATGGCCTTCGAAGTCACCACACCTTTGCGTGGTTACGTCACATCCGTAAACAGAAAGAAGAAGAGCCGGCTACTATATCGCATGTGCGGGTGCTGAGGATGGTGGAGTGTTCGTAGCTTGTCCTTACAAGAGTAGCTTAGAAATTAAATTTGTCATCTAGATGTCTGCCTTTGATCTGATATTCTAAACGGCAAGCATCATTCACATCTGGGGAATCAGCTGTTGTCAAAACCAAGAAGCCTTGAACTGTGGAGAGCCTGCAGTCAAAAAGGGAAGGCGACAGAGCCCGTGCTAAAACGAGAAAAAATCTCGGCATGGCTTTTAAGAGGTGGTGAAAATGCCGAGATCTGAAGGGATTGAAGACTGATGCAGAGACGGCTTTTTTTCTGTTGAACAGGTAAGACTTTTCAGTGGCTCAATAGGTAGCTAGCTAACATTAGCACACTTGTTCACTTCATTCAGCTAGGTATCAAGTTTTCCATGTTTTTTTGTTTTGTTTTGCTATGGTCAATGTGGTAAATTGCACTTATTTTCTGCTAGCTCTGAGAGAGAGCAACTCATCTCTATTCCAAGAAAACCATATCCACTGCCTCCTCTGCTGTTAAGTACTGGAGCTAATACACAACCCACACAAATACCTCAAACTATCAGATTCATCTCCGCAGAGGAGCAGCGCCGAAGCACAACCCACGTAAAAAAAAATAACTCCGCAAGTAACTTGCAGTTTTATGTTTCAAACAGAGATGGCAATAGAGATGCAAAAGTTCAGTACTGCAGCTTTAACATAAACTAATAGCAGTTGTTATAAACAGTGTGAGGTGGCTGAAGAAGCGTGTTGCCACATATTGCACAAAGGAAACAATAATAATTTGAAAAACCTTTATCTATCATTTGTGTTCTGCTGCTTGAAAATGCAATGTGTGGTTACATTCCGAGTGATTGAATGGACGTGTTAATAGCAATTGATCCTAATATCGATCTTACTTGATAGGATATCGTCATGTGCTCAACTATAGTTGCTAAGCACAAGTTGTGTTACTTTTTCTGAATAGATTAATAAATAAAATGTGTCTTTCCAATGGGAAAAAATATACTTGGGCAGTTGTCCATATACCTGGGCCCAGCACTAAAGTATCAGGTAAATGTGGGAAATCAATTGAGAACTTTTTTGAAATGCGTTTTTCTGGATTTTTTTGTTGTTATTCTGTCTCTCACTGTTAAAATACACCTACCATTAAAATCATAGACTGATCATTTCTTTGTCAGTGGACAAACGTACAAAATCAGCAGGGGATCAAATACTTTTTCCCCCCCCACTGTAATTGCATACATGCACCTTTTTCAGCTTTTTACTCTCACACAACTGTTGCTGTATTGCACAATCAGCCCAAACATTAAAATTCACTTTGACTGATGGAGTGCAGTAATGCCATCAGAGTGTAAGGCCAATTTTACTCTCTTGTACTCGCAGTCATGGATAGCTATGGTATCATCAGAGTTGAAACTTGCGATCTCCAGACAATAGGGCATCACTCAGGAGCCCAATAAGCACACTGTCTTACATTACAAATTATGTAGGAACATACATATTGGAAAACGATAGAGCGAGGTGGGTGATGCAAAGAATGAACTTCAGGCTAGGGAGTGGGAGCCTGAGCTAAAGGAAGGTAAAGTTCAGAGAGGCACTCATTCGCCTATTCTCCAAGGTGCAAAAAACCTTTGCTAGATAGACCCTTAATGATGCTCAGCCCTCAGTAGTATGTGAAAGAAGATCATTTGGAGAAAATGATCAGTCAATCAGGAAAAAGGTATGCACATTCACAGAAAAAAATAGTGACTTACGGCATCTTTCTCAGGGTTGCAAACTTTCACCCAGAGAATGTGGTCCAACAGCCAGTCGATAGGCTTCTCCTTGTAGAACATAAATATGAACTCCACTATGAGATTCAGATCAGGAGCCTGGAACATCTTACCTAAGAGGAAGAGCGTGCATTTACCAATCAATTAAAACCGACGGCAATAAACACAGAAGCTCAGAATTTCATTGTTTGTGATATGGTTAAGGCATGTTAACATCATGGTCATACCAATGAAACCGAGCTGGGAGAACTCTAGGATCATCCAGTCTTCAGAGGCCAGCTGCAGGGCAAAGTTCTTCATAGTGGCAAAGTAGTTGGGCTTTGCAACAATATCATCTTCTAACTGTGAGATTAAAATGCCAAGTGAGGGTGAGTTGCAAATTAAAAAGCCTTTATCAAGCTGGACTAATCTTATCTGGAGAGGTTCTATAATTGTACCAAGTACTACATTCATGATTTTAGCTCCCTATGAATCACAAAAAAGTCACCAAAGCATTCATTCTTGAGTGAAGTAGATTTTGTATTTTGTCATGCCTCACGTTATTGTAATGTTACTTTTTCACTACCGTAATAGCTGTGTTATTGTAGTATGCCATGGCCATAATATTTATGTGTACATGCAGTCTTTAATGTTAACATCTGGACTGTCTTCAGTAATTTCTACAGAAATTACAAATGTTCCTTATCCTGAATGTATCCGTCAGTTAGATCACTCCAAAATCATAGTACAGAACCTCACCAGGTGAACTAATCCAGCTAATAATCTAATCCAGAATAAATCTTAATTCTGCAATTAATAAGCTGTCTTTCTCTTGAATATGCACACAAAAAGAAAATAGGTTCTAACATCACCTTCTCGCTCACACAAATATAGAATGTACAGAGCCTAACATGACCTAAGTTAAAGACAAAGCATGAAAGTGATACCTTTCCCCACTCGTAAGACAGCATGGCATGGGAGGAGAGGACAGAGAAATGGAGACACTAAACATATTAACTATTGTGACAAATAAGACACAAAATAATCAAAGTCTGGAACGCATGAAAGATATTGAAAATAGAAATGTGAAGGAGGATATGGAAAGTGAAGAGAGAAAATGAGAAGTGTGTGAGGATAGGAAGGTGAGGCTGATGCTTTTGCTCTTACAGTATACTAGTTTTAGGGACTAGACAAGAGTTGCCACACTGATGGAAGTAAGAGTGAACCTTTTCACCAAGCACACAGACTCTCCTCAGACAAACACAAACACATGGTCAGCAGCACATATGGTGGAAAAATTAATACATTTTAAGTGACCACTGTGGTCTTTTAGAATACGGAGAATTTACGCCCTTGATTATTCTCACTTTACCACATCTTTATTGTAATGCACTACTGCACTGAGAGCAGGTTACCACAGCAACCTTAAGGCAAAGACAGAAGAACATCACAGCATGAACACTGCAGTTCATGTAATTCTGGGTAATATTTAAGAAATATAATTTTATTTTTCACACTCAAATATTTTTTTTTTCAAATGTTTGTTTATTGTTTTAAAACAAATTTATATTGTTACAAGAAAAAAACTAACACCTTTTGCATGTTAAGGTGTTAATAATGAGAAATGGCTGTTTCTGGAGTGCAGTTACAAAACCTTACTACTGTTTGTTTAAGCTCTTCATTCAATGCTGTTGTTACCTGGACATAATAAACTCCTCTGCTGACTGCGTACATCATGAGGAATGAATAATCCAAGTTCTGCTTTGTCCTCCATCTGTAAAAAGTACAGAACAACTGTTAAAACCATGGAATGACTGACACTGTCACTGATCATTTTAAGCAGCTAAAATCCTGATAATCAATATCATCAGTAGGTCAAAGGTCAAACTCTAAGGAGACAACAATCCCAAGATAATGTGAGTTCTCTGTCTGTCTAGCCTATACAGGTTGCAGCAATTGTAGCAGGGAGTAAATAAATACATGGCCTTTCTGTGTTTTCTCCACACACACAAAAAATAAGAGACTATAAATCTCTAGCTTCTGCTCACATGAAAAAGATGTCAACTCATGAGTGCAAGCACTTTCTGTACACGTGTACTCTGAAAAACTAAGCACAGAATGCTTCAGAGGCTTTTGCTTTTGGAACAGTGAATTCTCAAGTGAGAAATATGTAGCCAATCATAGAGCGACAATGATCGAGGGAGAGACACTCAAAGAGACTGATATGCAGAGTCAGGAAAGACACTAAGAAGCCTATATGTAGATGGTGAAAGAAGACTGAAAATAAAAGTAAAGAAAGAAACAGGCAATAACCTTGGCATCTCTGTGTAAGTGTCCGGTGCATACAGAGAAAATGAACCTCACTATCTTCAGGTGCATCTCAATAAATTAGAATGTCGTGGAAAAGTTCATTTATTTCAGTAATTCAACTCAAATTGTGAAACTCGTGTATTAAATAAATTCAATGCACACAGACTGAAGTAGTTTAAGTCTTTGGTTCTTTTAATTGTGATGATTTTGGCTCACATTTAACAAAAACCCACCAATTCACTATCTCAACAAATTAGAATACTTCATAAGACCAATAAAAAAAAAAAAATTTTAGTGAAATTGTTGGCCTTCTGGAAAGTATGTTCATTTACTGTACATGTACTCAATACTTGGTAGGGGCTCCTTTTGCTTTAATTACTGCCTCAATTCGGCGTGGCATGGAGGTGATCAGTTTGTGGCACTGCTGAGGTGGTATGGAAGCCCAGGTTTCTTTGACAGTGGCCTTCAGCTCATCTGCATTTTTTGGTCTCTTGTTTCTCATTTTCCTCTTGACAATACCCCATAGATTCTCTATGGGGTTCAGGTCTGGTGAGTTTTCTGGCCAGTCAAGCACACCAACACCATGGTCATTTAACCAACTTTTGGTGCTTTTGGCAGTGTGGGCAGGTGCCAAATCCTGCTGGAAAATGAAATCAGCATCTTCAAAAAGCTGGTCAGCAGAAGGAAGCATGAAGTGCTCCAAAATTTCTTGGTAAACGGGTGCAGTGACTTTGGTTTTCAAAAAACACAATGGACCAACACAGCAGATGACATGGCACCCCAAATCATCACAGACTGTGGAAACTTAACACTGGACTTCAAGCAACTTGGGCTATGAGCTTCTCCACCCTTCCTCCAGACTCTAGGACCTTGGTTTCCAAATGAAATACAAAACTTGCTCTCATCTGAAAAGAGGACTTTGGACCACTGGGCAACAGTCCAGTTCTTCTTCTCCTTAGCCCAGGTAAGACGCCTCTGACGTTGTCTGTGGTTCAGGAGTGGCTTAACAAGAGGAATACGACAACTGTAGGCAAATTCCTTGACACGTCTATGTGTGGTGGCTCTTGATGCCTTGAACCCAGCCTCAGTCCATTCCTTGTGAAGTTCACTCAAATTCTTGAATCGATTTTGCTTGACAATCCTCATAAGGCTGCTGTTCTCTCAGTTGGTTGTGCATCTTTTTCTTCCACACTTTTTCCTTCCACTCAACTTTCTGTTAACATGCTTGGATACAGCACTCTGTGAACAGCCAGCTTCTTTGGCAATGAATGTTTGTGGCTTACCCTCCATGTGAAGGGTGTCAATGATTGTCTTCTGGACAACTGTCAGATCAGCAGTCTTCCCCATGATTGTGTAGCCTAGTGAACCAAACTGAGAGACCATTTTGAAGGCTCAGGAAACCTTTGCAGGTGTTTTGAGTTGATTAGCTGATTGGCATGTCACCATATTCTAATTTGTTGAGATAGTGAATTGGTGGGTTTTTGTTAAATGTGAGCCAAAATCATCACAATTAAAAGAACCAAAGACTTCAGTCTGTGTGCATTGAATTTATTTAATACACAAGTTTCACAATTTGAGTTGAATTACTCAAATAAATGAACTTTTCCACGACATTCTAATTTATTGAGATGCACCTGTACTTATTGTTCACAACACTTCTCTCATCTCTCTAATATTTTTCTGAGAGTCTGGAACATACTGTTGCCTGAGCCAGTACATTATTTTGTCTTTTTTTTAGCTGCTATTCAACATAGCTATATGAATATTCCCCATGTGCACACAGGAAAAAGCAAGAACAATAACAGCAACCACAATAACACCACCTGTGCCTCAGTGTTGATATTATGACTGGAAGGAGAAGTACTGAAGACTGTGGTGGTGAAGATGTGTTGCACTCACTTCACTCTCTCTTTGGAGTCCCCAAAGGTCTCTTTGAGGTTGTTGAGGTCTGGATAGTAACTTGCAGGGGGAGAGATGACCTCCAATAGCCCTGAATTCAGCTCTGTAGAAAATCTAATAAAAAGATGAAAAATTAAGCTGTGGTATGTGAATTTATGAGCATTTAAATGTTCCTATTGCTTGAATAAATGGCAATCCAGTGCTCTGCAACTGCTTAGTAGTCAGACATTGTTTAGCCAAATTCAGTATGAACATAATATCAGTGTTAAATAATCTGTATTGTTAAACTGTAAGCATCAACATATCTTTTATAGAAAATGCTCAATACATAGCTTACAGTTTCTCATTAGGTCTACAATAGGGAATATGCACTGACTTCTGTGTGTGGCTGAAGCAAATATTGTATGATACGGCTGAAATAACTTAGTTACAGTAGGCCTTGTTTTATTTTTAGCAGCCAGGAAGTGCATCAATTATCACTCACTCTTTCTCAAGGCCGGAGACCACACTATGCACATGATCCATGTCCGTCTGGAGAAAAAGAACAAACCGTATTTAGTTAACAAAAATATAAAGGCTAATACTATAATTGATAACATTACTGAACAATTTACAATGGCCATATTCATGCCATCTACAACACAAAATCCAAAACATGATTTGATTATACCAAAGGATATTAAAAAAATATTGTTAACTGTGATTGTGCTCAGATGAGCAGGATGTACAATACTAATGCCTCCTCCAGAGTAACACAGGCAAATGTGAAAACAGAGTTTTTATGTTTTGGCCACATTAGCATTTTCAGTGGTAAAAAAAACACTTTGTGTTGATACCTCTGTGACTGTAGACTAGGGTTAAGTAACTTTCAAGGGGTCCCTTTACACCTTCCCAGCACAAGAAAAACTTAAAACAAAGATGTACACACTATCCATTTCATAAACACAAAACAGACTACACACTCACCTCCCCTATGAAGACTATGATTATGCAGTCAAGCTTCTCTTCAGGTGAGAGTTTGTCAATAAGTGAATGCAACGTCTCTGCCAGGTATGACTTCACTTTCCGCTTCACAGTAGGAATCCCCATTACCACAGAAACTGCAGAATACAAGGTGTGAACAGGCACTCTTTAAAATTTATTGGTGGTCCTTTTTATCCTGAACATTACAAATCAAATATGACATTATATTCAGTTAGGAGGTAGCAGTTAGTATAATTTGTAATGGATAAGTCAAAAGAAATTAACGCTCGATCTGAATATATACAGTACAGTGTCAACACATCTCGGCACAAGCTTGTTGTTGTGATAGATTGGGAAGTTCGGGAATTTTCCCGTAGGGCCGTTCTTTTTTCCCTAACCCCGGCATTATATTGCCTATATACAGATATTCAATAGGTCATCTTAGCTGCAGCAACACGGTTTCATCGTTTTACATATTAGCTTAACACAAACAATACAAATGAACAGATTGTGTGTGTGTTTTCTTTTTAAATTTTTTTTATTAATGATTCGTTGATCGAGAAACATGTGTGTCAGTTCGAATTTGGTGTATCAAATTGGGGCCGCTTGACAGCAAATTCCCGGGCTGCTTTTTGTTGCCAGTCCGCCCCTTCATTATGGTTTGTGCTATCTCTAATGGCTAAAAAGTCTGTATTAGGCCACTGCCAGTTGTCTATGCCACATTTTAATTATTATACTCCCTTTCTCTACATTCATAACACACTGCCTACACACTTATACCCATGATCCACCCCCTAATGTGAATTTCTCAAATATGCAGAAAGGGCAGCGACCAGTGCAAACTGAGGAGGATGTACCCTTTAACAGCACTGTTTCTTTCCTACCCCAGACTAATAAACATTAGAAACAAGAGTGCTTTTAGGGAGCAGGGAGAAGAGCCCCCAAGGCAAACACATTACACTGACTCTATTATACAGTACTCCTCTAAAGATGGAGGGAGAGAAGAGAGATGGAGTGAACAGAAGAACCACAGTGTAATGTATTTAGAGCACACTGAGAAATGCTTGTGTGAGACCTTGGGCTGAGAAAACACAAGGCAGAGTGTATGTGGAGGAGTGTGTGGAACTAATCACACGAAGCAGTCAAAATAAAGAGCTTCATTTCTCCTACAGCCTTGCAGAGCCATGGATGTGCAACCTAGCTGAATCCCACACACCAACACATGAGGATAAACACAGCACTATGTCCTTTTCCACTTAGTCTCTTAGACCTTTTCAAACGAATGCTGGTAATGAGCTTTTTATTATCTGGAAAATACTGGAGTTGAAATCTTCCAGAAAAAAAAAATAGACATCCAATATCCTGTGAACTCACACAGAATCACCTTGATGTTGTGGTAATTGTAAATGCAAGTATATTCTGCATCAGGTGCAAGCGACAGTTTTCATGACAGTGTCAGCTAAGCTTCTCTGTGTGTGTGTGTGTGTGTGTGTGTGTGTGTGTGTGTGTGTGTGTCTCTCAAGAGTGATGCGTTGACAGAAATATCACACTTCATCAGCACTAACAGAAAAATGAAAATGTCCTCATTTCACATCATCTCCTACTGCAGAGGCAGAGACTAGACAGATAAAAGGTAAAGTAGGTTGAGGATGAAATGATGAAAAGTGTAAGTAAGTTGGAAGAAGGAGCAGGTGCCATGATACAGGCACAGTGATAGAAAAACCTGGCTTGGAGAATAAACTGCTGCAAATGCCGATGTGGATGTCTCTGGAAACATTAGTGATTGCCTTGCTAAGAGAACAGTGATTTCTAATTCACATAATTCCCCAGGCCACTCTCTCACTCGTCCTCCACCCGGGAAAAAGTGTGCGAGATTGAGTTTCTAGGGGGTGGACAAGTGATGTCCCAATTTACATACCTAAATTTAGCTCCTCCACAGCTACAATCTAGTACAGCACTGAGGAAGGTGGGAAGCACACGCTCTCACTGTGGGCGAGAGAGAGAGAGTGAAGAGAGTACACAATGGTACACTGAGGAGAAACCACATGCATTTAAAGGAGTAGAGATGTTTATCAGTCATGGAAATGTTCTTCATCTTCTCAGGAGAAAGAAGTGAATGAGTTCATAGGTATGGACTTGCTTTCCAAAAACTATTTCCTGAGAATTCTCACACAGGAAAGACCAGTCTTAGTGAGTGACCACATCATCGTTGCCATTAACTTCGGTTCAAGCTCAGCATAGCCGGTTTTAAAATCACTCTTGTGATGATCACAGCCCACATACAGTGTTTTCCAGTACAGCAAGATAGTTGTGAGACCAATTAACTCCATTAAAAAGCAGGGATGCTACTGGCTTAATATTGAATATGTGGTGCTAGAGCCCGTGAAGACACAAAGTGAACAGCAATAGCGTCAAGAGTAAACAGTGACCATCCCCTATTTCAAATGTTCTTTGGTCTGGAAAAAAAAATGTTCCCATTCCTTTTCCTTCTCCACAAACTTTTGAGAAAAATCTTGTTTATTGTCTTTTGTTTTATGTACTTATTTTCTTGCTAAATTCTGGTATGACTGGGTGTGTGCAGGGAAACAGCAACAAGGCCTTGTTTAATACTACAGTGAAAGAGTAGTGTGGTAGTGTTGAGCTCAATTGTACAGCAGAAGAGATAAACCAAACCAAAATAGAGTTTAGCAAGCTCCAGGTGTATTTAGGAGTGCCAGACATCATGAAGACTGTCGAAAGCATTCCCAACATGCTGTGCCTAAAGCACAGACAAATGTGTCAAGACACAGGAAGTGAATTACAGTTTTCTGTAAAATACAACAATCAGCCATAACATTAAAACCACATGCCTAATATTTTGTAGGTCCACCGTGTGCTGCCAAAACAGCTCAAAAACAGGCATGGACTCCATAAGACCTTTGAAGGTGTGCTGTGGTATCTGGCACCAGGATGTTAACAGCAGATCCTTTAAGTCCTGCAAGTTGTGAGGTGGGGACTCCATGGATCAGACCTGTTTGTCCAGCACATCCCACAGATGTTCGATCGGATTGAGATCTGGGGAATTTGGAGGCCAAGTCAACACCTTGAACTTTTTGTTCAGGAATGGATTAAGGAACATGACAATCTGTGCTGGGTGGCAGGGCCCCTGCTGAAAGAGGCCACTGACATTAGAGAATACTGTTGCCAATCTGCCGGCTTGCCTTCTTCCCATAGTGCATCCTGGCACCATCTCTCCCCCAGGTAAGCAAAGCACATGCACCCGGTCATCCACATGATGTTAAAGAAAACATGATTCATCAGACCAGGCCACCTTCTTTCACTGCTTCGTGGTCCAGTTCTGATGCTCACATGCCCACTGTAGGCGCTTCCAGCAGTGGACAGGGGTCAGTTTGGGCACTCCGGTGTGCGGCAGCCCCATACACACCACGCTGCAATGCACTGTGTTCTTTATACATATATACTCTGTGTGTGTGTGTGTGTGTGTGTATATGTATGTATGTATGTATGTATGTATGTGTGTATATATATATATATATATATATATATATATATATATATATATATATATATATATATATATATATATATAAAATGTAGATGTAGAAGTCATAAAATAAAAAATGTATAACAAAGTTTGTACTAAAAAAATAGGGTGCCTAAAACATATAAATATTTATACACATATAAATATATATATATATCTATATATATATATATATATATATATATATATATATATACACCTGTATATATAAAACCACAGTCTACTCAGTTTATTCTTCCTATCTGTACAAGTTAAGGTAACCCACATATTTTCATTAAATCTCAAACATGTTATCTGGTGAAATGAAAAGACTTTTGACTACAAGTACAATAAGTGCTGCCAGCTTTCTTTCACAAATATGAAAAGAATGGTTGAAAACAATGTGAAAAAAATTTAAATAATAAAATATCCTTCAAATAATTTCATAATAAACTCTAATGCAGTGTTCCCTAGGGGCCCTAAAGGTCAACATGGTGGCCAGTGAGTAAAATCCCCCACATAGTCCAATCAGTTGTCCTACATTTCTGAAACACGATCCTTGACAAAGAATTCCCCACTACTAAGCTGTGTGTACCTACACATATGCAGCTAGTTTTTCAACGCTTAATATTGTGAAAGAAAACAAAGGAGTGGACAGAGGAACTGTGAAAATCTACAAATAATATCAAAGTAAAACAGTAATCAGATTTCTGTCCAGCCAAATTGTATCATCAACAGTTTCTTTGGTTTTGTGAAGAACATTCAACGCTCAATTGTGCAGAAAATGTAAGGGAAATGCGTTACGTAATTTGCATAAAATAATAATATTGATAACTCATTTTTAAACTGAGCTACGACGGGCAGTGGTACGTTGGGCTACTGATCGGAAGGTCATGAGTTCAAACCCCAGCACCACCAAGCTACCACTGTAGGCCCTTGAGCAAGGCCCTTAACCCTCAATTACTCAGATGTATAAGTGAGATAAATGTAAGTCGCTCTGGATAAGGGCATCTGCCAAAATGCCATAAATGTAAATGTAAAATGTAAATTCTGCTAAATAACAGGATTTCAGTATTGAGCTAAATAGTCTTGATTATTGTTTTAACCATTATTGGGTAGCCATATGTTATTATGCAAAAAAAAAAAAAAAAAAAAAAAAAGTACAATACTGTGGTGCTGAGTGTCTACTGCAGAGTTGTGAAGTGCTTACCTCCTGTGCGTCCCTGGCCCACCTGCACTGCAGGGTGTAGGCTGCCCTCATTGTTTAGCAGGTGTGGCAAGTGGTGGAAGATATTTGGCACTTGGAGAGGCTTCCTGTGTGCCAGGTCCTTCAACAGTTTCTGGGTCTCATCTGTGGGGGCAAAAAAAAAAAGAGAATTTTGAAAGTGAGAAGAAGGTTTTTTTTTTCTTTTTCTTTTTTTAATAAATGCTGACTTTGGGGATGCAAGTCACATGTTTCAGCAATATATTTAAACATATCTAAACATAAGCTTGGCCACAGAGGACATTAAGAAGAAGAAACAAAGGCTTTTCTTGATTTTATTAACAAAAGAAACATCATGTGTCACCATAACCCTGACCAGAATAAAGCGGTTACTCAAGATGAATACATGAATGAATGAACAGACATCAACTCTATTCTGTTGTCTTGTTGCTCTTTTCTTTCCAAAAATCAGCAGCACACTTTGGGTATTACAGCCTTTTCTCCATAAATTTATATGTACTGTATACAGATAACGTACATTTATATAGAAACTGCTTCCATTTTAAGACATTTCAGACATCCTCCTGTAAAATTACTTAACAGATAATTATAGCCCTAACTCATCTAATCTTTATGGTCATAAAGAGAGAAAGCAAGAAGGACTTATAATTTTATATTCACATTTGCTTGAGTGTACACCAAAAGTCATTTTGACTGTGCTTCTCTGTACAAATACCTATGAAGGATACGGTGTGAAATAAAATCTGAAGTGAAGTAACCCGAGAGGCTACAAACATTTTGACTTGTGTGATAACATTTTCATGTTTTACTCAGTCCTAGAACAAGGCTTCATTAAAGTCTAAAAAATCTAAACTGAGCAATATCCGCATCAGCTTCATCTGTTATCAGGCTGGTCCATGCCCAACTCTGATTTGAGTCCTTGTGTATATACACTATAGGGCCAAAAGTATGTTGACACCTGACCATAACACCCATATGAGATTCTTCCCCAAAATGTTGCCACAAAGTTGGAAGCACATAACTGTATAGGGTGTCTTTGCATGCTGTTTCCTTTCACTGGAACTAAGAGGCTCCTGAACCTGCTCCATTCTGCACAAAGTGCACAACATGAGCTCCATGATACATGGTTTGCCAAGGTTGGAGTGGAAGAACTTGAGTGGACAGAGCCCTGACTTCAACCCCACTAAACACCTTAGGGATGAATGTGCACCAATTGTGCACCAGGGCTACTCACCCAACATCTCATTAACGCTCTTGTGGATGAATGGGCAAATCCCCACAGCAATGCTCAATCATCTAGTGGCAAGACTTCCCAGAAAAGTGGAGGCTGTTAAAGCAGCAAAGAGGGGACCAACTTACTTTTAATTCCCATGGTTTTGGAATGGGATGTTCAAGAAGCACATATGGGTGTGATGGTAAAGTGTCCACAAACGTATATGTATGCACACTTTTGGTAATGCAAATACACTGATAAACGTACTAGTTTATCAATTTACTACAATGTTCTTTATACATTTAAATGTGCCTTTTTTAAGGTTTTCTTACTGTATTTGGTCAAGCAAGCATAAGGGAGCCTTGTCTTTCAAGTTATGAATCTTTGCCTTCTACTAGAAGCAAACAGTTTATATGCCCTCTACGTAGTGCTCTGCCAAATGACTAAATAAAAACGTATGCATTTACCTGAGAAGTTGGTGAGGGCATCCTTGCTGCTGTTGGTCTCTGCGATGGCACGTCGGAACTGTTCCAGGACAGTGTTCAGCTCTGAGGAGCGCTGCAGGGTTCGGTGCTCAGCCGCACGCAGACGCTCACGCAGAGCATGAAACTCCCGCTGATATGCTACCAACTTCTCTACACAGCAAGAGTGAGAGAGAATAAATTATTCTGCGTAAAACTAAAAATGGCTAAAATGCACATGGAATTCGTTTGGCTTACTGATTACAATAACAGGCAATAATAATCCCTCACTCCACCCTAAACCAGTTGACAATTTAGGTTTGATATAAACATTAATAAGTCATAAAGCAGATTCATCTTTCCTTTTCTCTTGTAAAAATGGAATTCCAGGAAGGTTATATCTAGCCCACTGACACAAAAAAGAGGAAATACCTGGGAATGTGCTATGTGTTGACAGGTTTGATATATGAACAGATTAAGTCACACACAGTACACAATAAAGATGAAGCAAATTAATGCAGGCCCAAGGCAGACTACTCGTTAGTGGTAAATGATGGAAAAGAAATTGAGAATGTTTACAACAGCTGCTCATTCCCTAGAGGTCCTTATACCTCTAACCACAAGAGAAGAGAGGTGTTTTGATTCCCTCTGTCTCCTTACCTCCTATATATGCATGCACACACAAACACATCACTGACAGTGGATTGAATTCAAATACCACAAATAAATATTCAAATACCAGAATAAGGGGCATTTTGATATTTCCAAATACTGTGCAAGAACACATATGGAGATGTATGATCTGCAGGGTTTTTTTTTTTTGTTTGTTTGGTTTTTTTGCACCCTTACAGAGTCGAAGATGTAAGGCGAGCCATGCATGAAGGAGTACACACATTTCCCCTCAGGGACAAATGCCTTCCTTCCTATCTACTGTTTCAACAGTCATAAAAGCAGAAGAAACAGGTTATGAAGGCCAGAACCTCTTAAACAACCATTGTGCCAGTGTGTGTGTTTTAAGGCAGATGTTTTCAATATCTAGATAGCCTGTAGCTTTTATAAAAATAGCACACGGGCTTCTGTGCATCTTCATAATCTTGTTATTCCTCTCTGATTCTCTATCACTGCCTGTGCTGTTTCAGGGACCTGGGGAAAATCCCAGGTTAGGTCCCTACACCAAGTAGACAGTGTCCAGAGTTTGTATTAATGGACTTTTTGGTGGAAAGAGTCAAGACTGACATACAGTATACTGGATGACAATACATATTAAAAGATGGAGCATTAAAGATGTTATTAAAAATGATTCATTACCAAATATGAATATGCATCAATATTCAGTATATTCTTTTTGTTGTTGTTTTGCTTTTTGCAAAATCTGCATTTTAGCCTAATTGTTTACATCATTTACATAGGCTTCCTGTTGCCATCATCCTGATGAAACAATAATAAACCGAAGGATTTTATCTTCTATAGAGCTGATAAAAATCATGTCATTCAGAGTGACTGTCCACTTTCATACAGTATAATAGCGGCATTGAAAATAAAACAATGTACTTTTGTTGGTGGGAAAATATAAAAAGATTGAAAATGGATTAATATTTTACAAATAAATAGACAAAAAGAAATTGTAATGATGACATCAAATTTTGTTGCTTATAAAACCATGAAAAATAATTCACATTAGATTTTTGCTGTTTTGAAGAACCCTTTTTGTCTTACTCATTAACAGTACTATAACTATGGAATTGTAATAGGAAGATCATTAATGATGTCTTTTTGATCATTTTTATGATTAAAAAAATCATTATGACAGGTCTAATCTGGCACATTAAGTGGGAAAGTTAGTTGGAAATAATAATTAGATTTCATGTGAAAGGGGATGCTAAATAAAGTGCGAGGGCATTAAGTAGTGTCAGGACTGGAAACAGGACAAACAAAGACTCCCAGACGATAGTCCAGTTCTCAGGCCTAATATGGAGGAAGAATGTCACAGTGGCAGGGAGTGCCGCTGTGAGCAATCTAGCTCAATTAAACCATTTTGGAAAGACGAAGAGCCTCCTTTTAGTCTGGAATGAGGGCACAAGGGTAAAGAGGAAATTAAGCCACTGGTGTTAGCCATTAATTGGTCTCACAACTATGGTGTTAGCCATAGCCAACAAGGTTATAATTTAATGAGCATAGAACCTTGTTTAACAAGTTTAAAAACTTAATGAGCATCCCATGCTACTGACAAGTCTATCCTTCCTGTGATCTTACCAGAAACGACACGCAAAAAACCCTTTCTATATCATACTACATCCCGTACATCTTTCCCTCCTCCATCTCAACCTAGCTGAATTTGGCAGATAATGTAAGAAGGGTGATAAATATCTGCATGCGCAAACCGGCAATGAGTGGGTTTCAGACTATAAGGAGAATATGTTTAAGAGGAGTAAAATTAACACATTTGAATTGGTTGTGGTATACAGTGGGTATAGAAAAGAATCACCCCCCCTTTAAAATAATGACATTATGTTGCTTTTCAGCCTGAAATGAAGACGGGCACAGTTTTTGATTTATCCAGCTGTATTTACTCAGTGCAACTTAGAACATCCAAGTGAAAGATATAACACCAACATGTCAGAAAAAATTTTAAAAAAAAAAACAGAATCACTGAGTTGGAAAAAGGATCACCCCCTTGTTTAATTTGCCTTAATTTTTTAATTATAGTCTTTAGTCTGTTGAGATATGTCTTTACTAACTTTGCACATCTAGACTTTGCAATATTTGCCCACTCTTCTTTGCAGAACTGCTCAAGTTCAGTTCAATTTGATGGTGACCGTTTGTGGACTGCAGTCTTCAAGTCATTCCACAGATTTTCAACGGGGTTTAAGTCTGGGCTCTGACTAGGCCATGCAAGGACATTCACCTTTTTCTCCTTCAACCACTGTGTGGTCAGTTTTGCTGTGTGCTTTGGGTCATTGTCATGTTGGAAGGTAAATCTTCCCATTGACAACTTTCTGGCAGAGAGCAGCAGATTTTCCTCAAGAATTTGACAGTATTTTGCCCCATCTATTTTCCTTCTATCCTGACAAGTGCTCCAGTCCCTGCTGCAGAGAAACATCCCATAACAGGATATTACCACCTCCATGCTTTACTGTAGGCATTGTGTTATTTGGATGGTGATGGTGAGCTGTATTGGATTTCTGCCAGACATATCGTTTGATGTTGAGGCCAAATAATTCATCTGACCATAACACCTTTTTTCATGTGGCCTCAGAATCTTCAAGGTGTGTTTTGGCAAAGCTCAGTCGTGGGTGGCTTTGTTCTTGCAAATGTATGACACTTCTTACATTTATATACAATTACTTTATAACACCATTACAGGTACTGCTCTCATAAAAAACACAATTACTTTTGTAATATAGCATCAAACAACATATTTGATCAAATTGAATATTTTAGTTATTGCGCTTCCTTTCTATTGCGCTGTTTGATTGACGCGCATGCACGGACTCGCTCTCATTCAGTGAAGTTTAATAGAGACTCACTTGCTGTCAGGACGAGCCTTTATTTAAAATGGAAATACTGGCGTGAATTTCTAACATTTACAGATAAAGATATAAATGTAAAAACATAATTTCTGCACTGAAGAAAACATGTCTGGAACACATTAAACAGCACACGCATCTGTCGCAGCATCTGACACGACGAGCCACGTTAATACACTTACAAGTTTGTTTGAAGCACTTAATATAAAACATTCTCATGTTTTGGACAACCTGGATCGTGCACTCTTCCCACAGCAGCAGCTCACTCTGTGACCTCTGCTGTTTTTCAGATGTGTTTTATTCATAGAAATGCCTTTTTCACCATCGTGAAGTGGTCACTGACGGGGGTTATCAACAGTGATGTCACAGACACAACTAATCGATAATGAAATTCATTGTCGATTATTTTAATTATCGAGTTTATCGATTAGTTGTTGCAGCCCTATTGAAAACTATCCCGAACTAGACAGAAATGCATGGGCTCTGATGTCCCAACATAACCCAGCTACCACATAGGGCCAGAGAATAAAGTTAAGCTCACTGTGCACTATAGACTGCCCCTTGCTTTCCTGTTGTCCAAAGGCATGCTTCTTATCTGTTTTTCTATCGTTAGGACAATGGCGCCTTTCATCTGTCTGCTATTTTTGGGCCCATTGTGTGCACCACTCACCCAGAGGAGTGCCAAGTACAAAAGAAATCCATCCACAGAAGAACAAGGAATAAACAAAGGGTGGGGTTCTTATTTACTGCAAATTACAACAGAACATGAGAGTAGGATCAAGTAACCGCACAGAAAGTGATAACCACTACAGAAGGACACTCCACTCACCTGCATAATGTGTATTCCTGAAATCAGAAGGCTGTTACAGGATACTGGAGTGATTGAAGGCTTCAAACTGCATCGAAAGTTTCAACAGGTGCTTAATCCAAAGATAGTAGTAGTTGTAACTAGTGGCTAACATGCGGCGCTCTAACCTCCGCGGCCCGGGTTCGATTCCCGGTCAGGGAACCGACCCCTGGAAGGGTTGCATGAGTCAGTGCACTCTCAGCACCGGGCCCAAGTCCAGAAAATGGGGAGGGTTGTGTCAGGAAGGAAGGGTATCCAGTGTAAAACTGCCAGAATCAATATGTACACAGGTGATTTACTGTGGCGACCCCAAACGGAAGCAGCCAAAAGAGGTGGGAAAAATGCTGTACATCACTAAACAGAGGAGAAATGGAAAACTATGGAGATACTATTATTAAATTCTTATCATGTCAACCATAAACAGCAATCCAAAACCTTCTGTGGTGCTTAACAATTTACTTCATTAGGAAATTAATATTTAGCAAATGTTCAGGACAGGACAAGAAACAACTATTCAGATGCAGACCTTATTTTCAGATTCATGACTCTATTATTAAAGTCATCAGTTGACCTGAACATACAACTAAAAACACAAAGTGCAAATTTTGGAAAACTACCAAACATGTAGCACAATGCTTCCTGACTAAATGCCCCAGGGATATGATCAATCTGAAATTGTAAAATAATCTTAATAGGAACTCGAATCAAACTGCGGGAATTCATTTATTTAATATGATCTGTGATTTGCTGTTCTACCATATACAGAGCCCTCCACTAATATTGGTACCCTTGGTAAATATGAGCAAAGAAGGCTGTGAATAATTGTCTTTATTGTTTAAGCTTATGATACTTTGTTTAAAATAATAATAATAATAATAATAAAAATACTCTGCTCTCATGGATATTAATCAATTGCAAACAAAACAGGTTTATCAAAGAAAAATCTTTGTTAAATATAGGCGTGCAACAATTATTGGCACCCTTATGAATTTATATGAGAAAAATATATTTGAAGTATATTCCCACTGATACTTTGAATTTTTTTAGTATGCCTGGGTGACTAGGAACCGGAAATTGTTCAACCATGACTTCCAGTTTCACAGGGGTATAAATATGAGGTAACACATAGGTCAAATTCCCTTAGTCATTCATAACAATGGGTAAGACCAAGGAATATATGTGATGTGCAGCAAAAGGTTTTTGAGATTCACAAAATGGGAAGTGGCTATTAGAAAATAGCATTGAAAATGCCCATTTCCACCATCAGAGCAATAATTAAGAAGTTCCAGTCAACTGGAAATGTTATGAATCAACCTGGACTTGGACGTGTGTATTTTGTCTCAACGCACCGTGAAGAGGATGGTTCGAGTGGCCAAAAAATCTCCAAGGATCACAGCTGGAGAATTGTAGAAGTTAGTTGCATCTTGGGGTCAGAAAGTCTCCAAAACTACAATCCAAAGTCACCTACATCACCACAAGTTGTTTGGAAGGATTTCAAGAAATAAGCCTCTCATCCAAAAACAAACTCAAGCTTCTTCAGTTTGCCAGACACTTCAAATGGGATCGGGTTGTATGGTCAGATGAAACCAAAATAGAGCTTTTTGGCAATAAACACCAGAGGTGGTTTTGGCATGCACGCACGCGCACACACACACACACACACACACACACACACACACACACACACACACACACACACACACACACACACACACACACACACACACACACACACACACACACACACACAGATGTAGCCATATGGACCATATGGAAAAATACCTCATGCCCACGGTTAAATATGGTGGTGGCTCTTAAATGTTTTGGGGCTGTTTTTCTGCTAGAGGACCTGGACATTTTGTTAAGATACATGGCATCATGGACTCTATCAAATATCAACAGATATTAAATGAAAACCTGGCTGTCTCTGCCAGAAAGCTTAAAATGGGCCATGGTTGGATCTTGCAGCAGGACAATGATCCAAAACATACATCAAAATCAACACAAAAATGGTTTCCTGACCACAAAATCAAGGTCCTGACTTGAAAGCCATAGACAGCCTGTGGGGTGAACTGAAGAGGAGAGTCCACCAGCACGGACCTTAAAATTTGAAGGATCTGGAGAGATTCTGTATGGAGGAATGGCCTCAGATCCCTTGCCATGTATTCTCCAACCTCATCAGGCATTATAGGAGAAGACTCAGAGCTGTTATCTTGGCAAAGGAAGGTAGCACAGAGTATTGACTAAAGGATGCCAATAATTGTTGCACACCTATATTTAACAAAGATATATATTTTTTGGATAAACCTGTGTTTTGTTTTGCACCAACCTACCTTGAAGCACTTATCACACCCCGCACACTCTGATCCTCTAGTACTGCTCAATTGGTCCCACCATCTCTCAGGGTACAAGAGAGGCATGCGTCAAGACTCTTCTCTTTTTGCACCTAGGTGGTGGAATGAACTTCCACTAGATGTCCGAACAGCTGGCAGTCTTCAAATGATGACTAAAGACCTACCTCTTCATTGAGTACTTAAATTAGCATTTTATTTAATAAAGAAAATTCTAATTCTTGTGTTGTCTGTGTGTTTTTCTTACTATACTGCCTTCCCAACAGAGTTTTTAGACTGATAGTCCTCGTAGTCTGTGACCTAGTGAACCAGTATTAGGAGGTATTTGTTGATAGACGTCAAAGCACTTCTGTAAGTGGCTCTGGATAGGGGATTTGCCATAAATGGAAATTTACTTACACCGCCTGTTAAAGGTTTGAAGGCATGCCATTGTTGACTTTCTAAGTAATGTTTGCTTTTCAGTAAACCCAGACATGAAGCAGCACTATCTGTAGTGAAAAAGCTGCCCCAGCCACCTGACCTTAACCCATTTCAGCTGCTCTGATAGGACTAAAAGATCTGAGCAAGTGGCCCAAGCTACTCCGGAAACCGCTGGGAATTCCAGCAAGAAGCAGATCAGGGTGTTTACAACCACTAGAGCTGATAAAGACAGTCTTTTGATAAACAGATGGTATAACTACGTGCCACAAATAATTACATGTGTAACACTGGTTCATCTTTGAAATGTTAAGGTTTTGCACACCAACCAAGAATCCTTACTGATTAGAAAGTTGGGTCTCAAACTTTTGAAAGACAATGTACAATATTGATGTTAAAACAAACAAACAATAATTTTGTATAAATCATACTGATGTGCTGGTGGTGCAGAAGTGAGAGATTAACCAACATGAGCACTCCAGTCTTGTACACAGCATATTCTACTGCTCTCATGAATACTGGATATACTATACACAGCTTAACAAACTCAAAGTCCACCAATACTCTTCAGAAATTATAGAGTATATATTATATAGGGAAAAAACTACCAGCTACTAGCAATCAAGCATTAGACATCAATTCATCAATTGAAAGTCACATGCTGCTGCTGAGGATGGCCCCACACGGTGCAGCCTAAAGATCATTGAGATTACTGAGGATGGTACCACTTAAAAACCATAAAGATGGATTGGACCTCAATTCATAAGAACAGTTATGCTATGATGGCTACGACTACAATTGCCACAAACAGTTTTGCTGATGGTACTGTTTAAATATTTCTCTCAGAATTAATTTTAAAAGTAAACTAATAGTATTGTGGATTCTAACTAAATATCTAATTGATTATATTCCATATTTACTCAATAGTCAAGCATTAGATACTACCTACCCAGTGAATGATTTTGGAGATCTCAAACAACAGCAGATAAATGTGGCACTATAGGCAGGTAATTACAAGTATTATGGTATGTCTCCAGACATTTTGTGAGTAAAAACATGAGTGATCTGAATGAAGGATAATAGAAGCTAGCTGTCCATTGTACAGCTGTTTTCTTATGTTTTGCAACAAGCCAGCCACCGTCATTGCAAGCTAAAAGGCTACAAAATGTGTAACAGTCACTACTGCAATAGCAGATTTTCAGGTATGACAACTAACCACATTCACATTGTAATGTAAAGGTGTAGGCTAGCAGGTGCGCCATGTGTTTTTAAAAAAAAAAAAAAAAAAAAAAAAAAAAAAAAGGGGAGCAGATTTTAAGATGGAAAAACTCAGACCTGGACCCTTTGAAAGTGACTCAGTGCACACTGCAGAAATAATTAAGAGGAGACAAACAGAACTGGACACCCCCCCCCCCCCCCCCCACCAAAAAAAGAAAAAGAAAAAAAAGAAAAAAAAAAAACCTGTGTGCATGCTCTGTTATACAAGGATGAAGAATTTTGGGAATACAATGAACATTGAAGAACAACATGGAGTTCAACAGGGACACTTCAAGCAAATGTCAAAGCTTTTATATAATTCAGGGTAAAAAAAAGGGCAAAGCAAACTACCAGGTCAACTGCAAATTTCTTTTTAAAAGATTTGCATCCTGTGTTGCAGATAATTGAGCCAAGGTCAGTTTATGACTAAAAGGTGGTCACACAGTGAAAACAAAACAAAAAAAAAAAAAAAAATATATATATATATATATATATATCTATCTATCTATCCATCTTACACAACACAAACCTCCCACAGCATCCAACACCCCAGAAATCAGAGGTCAGAGAGAAACCCACCATCGCTGTACATAAACATGTGTAGATTGTTATGTTGAAGGACAAATTCACCTTGAATGACTTGCATATTCATCTTAATAATTGCCAAATATAATATTCAATATTCAGTGGTGCCCAATATTTAATTTGCAATGATTCCTTTATTTTGGCTTTGTTGGATGAAACTTCTTTCTGCTCCATGTTGTCTATGTTCATCTCTCTAACAACTTTCTACCTTACCCACAATGTTGTTTGACTACCTGCTGATGGCAATGCCAGTGGGATTTAACTCTTGCTTCAGCTCTATCTTAGGGGACCAGTGCAGCAACACTTTAATCCTTTAGTCTGTCCAGCTCTCACACCTCCTCATCTGTACACTCTTCAGCTTTCATTCTACAGGGTGCCCCAAAAGTCTCCATACATAGAGGAAATGAACACTTTTTAGCAAAATGTCTTCCAAAATTCTTAGTTTATATATATATATTTTTTTTTTCCCAGATAGACTTTAAGAAAAGAACAACGTATTGAAATCATTCTCATGGCTGGATCAGGAAGCTGTCGCAAGGTTGCGATGGACTTTGACAGGAAACATGACCAGCACATCACACACGACACTGCTGCCAAACTTATTAACAAACTCAAAAAGACTGGAAGTGTTGCAAACCAACTGAAAAGTGGATGTCCACGAACATCCATTGACAAAGGCACAACCAATATGGTGCTGGCAAACATAGTCCCCTATGTATGGAGACGTTTGGGACAGCCATGAAAGCCATCGTGCTCAATCATAGATCGTTAACTATCCGAGCCGAGTGTCTGACGTAACTCTGTGCCACTGCGTCACGTGGCGGTATTACATCCTGGACCTTTGTTATTCATAGGACTTTGAACCTCACTGGAAAATTGTGAGTGAGAAAAGGAGCTCTTGCTCTTCCAACAGCAAAACCTGGCCATTGTAACTTCTAATGCTAGCAGTGTCCCCCCAGTGACGTCAGTGTGGCGCATAAGCGCTATCTTCTCAGAGGAATTACATGAATACAGCACGAACTAACAAAGCAGCAACAGAATCTCTAAGCACACCACGCATATTTCTATAGAAATATATTTAATGTGGTTCAGGGTGGAGTTTTCCTTTAACCTGGTCGATGTGCACACTGATAATTTGTGGTTAAACTCATCTTTCACTCACCCTTTCCGTTCTGCCAGGCGGTGTACCAGGACAGACTGAGAAAAGAGGTGAAGAAGATGAGGGCAGTGGCAACAGTTCCATTTCTGAGCCTCATCTCATTTCAGCGGCGGCCGTGGCTCCTCTCGCCTCCCGCGTTCACTCTGTCCTCCTCCAGCGCTTTCCCGAGCTTCAGCGTCTCAGAAATCCGCCTTGACCGAGCCGAGCCATCATTACTCCGATTGCGTAAAGCCAGTAGCTAACCTACTACAGTGAATAGCGCATGAGTCGCAGCGGCAGCTTCCTCTTCAACTTCTGCAACAAAATGAAACATGAAACGTTACCTGGGAAGTCAAGTCATTATCCAGCAATTAGTGACAAGCTTTATGTTAATTACGGTGTAGCGGAGCTTTAAAGTCTGAGAAAATTAAAGCGAACTGATTTACCGGTTCCAGCAATCAGGCAGCTGGCGACGCTGTGCAGCTAATGAGCTAATGTTAGCTAACCGAGCTAGCCATGTCTCTACTTAGCCAGCTGTGGGACGTTCATGTCACTTGTGCGTTACTAGCTATAGACAATAAGGTTAGCTATCTAAAGCTAACCCCCAAGTTAACGCACAGCATAATGATGTAACACATTTCATGATGTAAAAAGTCTTTATTTAGTTCCTGTAGAATGAACTGAGGGTGCACAACTCAGCCTTCCTGTCTATACTGTAGCTACCTGTCGGAAGAGCCAAAATGTGTCAGACACAACAGGCGTGTTGGCTCAAAAAACCCTAAAACACAAGTTTTCATACTTACTCTTATATCCAGCGGAGGGTGCACATACACTCGTTCCGTTGTATGAAAATGCCAGCAACTGTTCCAGCTGTTAAAACGTATTTCCTTATTGGTGTGTAAAGTAATATAGACTTAACACACCGCAGCGCAAACACGTACTAACGGTGAGCTCTCAATCAACCTTCACCATAACCCCGCCCACTGGCAGCCGCTTTTAACTCCGCCCACTGGAAGGAGGTTTTTTTTTTGGTTTGTTTTTTATCCCCCCCTGTGTTAAGTTGCTGTGTCTGTATTGAAGCGCTAGAGGGCAGACTCGTATGAACTCATTAAAAATGGGTTAGATATTTTTTTATTCCCGACCTTTCCACCGACAGGAGACATCAAATTTAAATTGACATTATTTATAGGCCTTATTGAGGAGTTATTGAGTTATTAAATCCATCCATCCAAGTGACCAGTCAGATATGCTAATAACTATAGGAACTCAATAGTAAATATAATGACTTTGGTAACAGGAGGTTGTGACTTCCACTATTGTAACAAAAATTTCACAGTCCCTTGAGGGTCCCCAGACCCCACTTTGACAACTGCTCCATTAAATAATTAATAGCACTTTACCAGATTCCAGCTTAAAACACTTTGTTCAAATATGCACTATTAAATAATTGTGCTACATTTCAGTAGACTGTAGTAAACACAGGCCCCTTTGCCCAAATAACATTTATACTAAAATCCAAGTAGTCACCCAGACTTACTTACTGATTGAAGTTTGTAGAAATACAATATTCTGAGTAATAATTATAACTTTTATGAAAGTCTAATTGTTTCCCTCAAACCAGTTAAATAAGTTCATTACAAAATCCTTTTCAAATTGAAGTTTAACTGTTCACAACTGTCTCGTATAACTGTTATATTTCATTTTATACATATACATGTACCTATAAGTTTCAAAGACTAACCTCTAACTAAGACTACTATCATTTTACCTCTTCTAGTATGCATTTAATTCTGTAATTCCACACATTAACTTATAATTAAAATTGGTCACATTTAATCAAACAAAAACTATAAATCATAAATAGATAAAAATGTATATTTTACATATTATATTATATTATATTATAATTCCTTAATAAAACAACTATGTGATAAACCTGAGAACAACATAACCAAGGGTATAGGAAAATATTGTGTAATTGTGTGCTTGTGGAGGTTGCAAGACCTTGTTCTTATTCTTGTACTTTCCTGTTTTTTCTTTCTCCTTCCACTGCTTTTTCATCTGCCCACCCACACAAACACACAAACTTGATAGATCAGATATTCTGTCTTCTCAGTCCTTCCTGAAATTTTACAATTTAGTATGCTCTCTTATATCTAATTCAGTCCATAGTCTTATCACTCCATGCCATAGATTTCCTCTTTGCCAGCTCCATCCAGGAAGGTTGTCTACTATCATTGTTTGACTGCAGATGTGAGGATGAAGAAGGTGATGGCGGTGGTAATGTTTTCTTCTGACATTTGGCCTCTCGATCTAGCCTCATGGGACCAGGGGAAACTGCTAATTCTGAGGTAGATATAAAGTCAGGTATATTTAGTTAGAAACAGAATTTCTGTCACATTAACTTTCATGCATACACACCTATGCATTAGACCAGTACCTGTGAACTTTCTATGACTGGAAATGGTTAGAAATTCATCCAAAGACTGATAGGTTCGGGAGTCTGGTGTAGATTTCTGGTCCACTACCTATTAATAATGTAGAAGACAAAGAGGACATGAACTTTGATTTAAAGTGGGATCCACTGTGAAAAAAGCAAAAATCCAAAAGCCTCACCTTGACTGCATCAGGTTTTTGGTGGTTCCATTGCTCGATAAGTAAAGCCTTGCTCCCCAGGATTCCTGCATACTGAGCTTGGTTTTTTGTTGGGCTTTTTCCCTGAGGCATGGAGGTCCAGTCCATTTTCCCTAAAGGCAAAGAGGACAAGCTTTCCCCATGTGGCCTGTGCTGTGAAACTGGCAAGGGTGATTGATGAGCAGGCTGTTGGGGTGTCAGCTTTGGGCTCAATGATAGTCGCAGGGATGGTGATGCTTGAGGTTTTGTTAGACTTTGTGGCAGAGATTGCTGGATTGGATGAGCTTGATGTATTGACATCTGGGATAATTGCTGCTGTGGTGCATGTATTATTTGAGGATTGAATTGGGTAGGTGGCATATAAATTCCTGTCAGGTGCACTGGTTTTGTAGCTGAGTGAGTAGACATTTGTCCTGGTCTGGCACTAAGATGTGTTGGTTGTACCTGACTTGTTGGTGAAAGAGTTTGTTTGAAGGAGTAATCTACTCCTCCTGACTGATCTATGGATGGCCGTGCCGGGCTGATGGAAGACTTCATAGCTGGTGGTTGAGTTGGTTGTGTTACCCTTACGGAAGCTAGTACAGTTGGTAGTTGAGTCTCTAATGGACTGGCAGAGGGCTGTGAAGATGACATTCGATGTATAGGCCTTATAGATCCTGCACTGGGCTGTGAAGATATCTGGGTTAGTGGGGGTGCAGCTGGTCGTGTGGTTGTCTGCAGGCCAGCAAGGTCATTCAGTGTGCTTGTAAAAAGTTGCTGGAGACTTCTGGTCTTTTCTCGGGCCATAGTCATCCAGGATAGCTCAGTGGAAGTCTCTCTTAAGTCTTTTGCACTTGTTTGTAAAGGACTTTTCTCTATCACACACACTGGTGTACTCATAGTGATGTTAATATGTGAACCTGGCGACTGAGCTGAAGCCTGCAAATCTGTAAAGAATGGCAGTTAAACATATATTTAGTGCACACACACACACATACACACACACACACACACACACACACACAATAATGAGCGAGGCAGTTTAATGTGAACTGAAGGACATAGATCCGATAGGACAAATGGCTAAATGAATCTTGGCTCATGCTAAGGACATTTTCACATTTGGCCTGAATACTCAAGTCTGTATTCTGGATGGATTTTGGGCTCATTTGGGGGAGAGCATTGGAGGTAAATTCCTTCTGAGCTGCAGCTAGACTGAAATTCTATAACTCATTGCTACTGTGTGTAGAATAGGCACATTTTTATTAATTTATTGTTTATATTAGCTATTATTTAATGACATTTATAAAATTAATGTTTCCTTAATGAGTGGCACAGTGGTGCCACCTCACAGCTCCAAGGTCCCTGGCTTGATCCGGAGATTAGGTCTGTGCAGTTTTGCATATCCTCCCATAAACATGCCGATAGGTGGACTGGCTATTTTAAATTGTCTTATGAGTAAATAAGTGTGTGAATGTTTGTGTGCAGGTTGCTCTGAGATGGTCTGGCAACCCATCTTGTGTGCATTACTTTGCCTTTTGGTCAAAATAGCTGGTTTTCAATTACTTCTCAAAATAATTGAGTTTTGAGTTTGTATTCACTTGTATTTGAATGCCTTCAACACTCTAATGCCATTAAGAAAGTCTGTTTCATTTGCAGACCATAAATTTATTTTCCTTGTTGTTCTGGAACTTGAAATAGGAACTAACGTGATGATTCAAACGATGACATTATTCAAGACTTGACCCTGGAAGAGGTTGACTCTTACATGAAACAAACCCTGTACCACCATTTGCAGGTGCTCCTGAGATCAGTTCAATAGATCACAGCTTGTGTTCAAAATCAGGTTCACACTTGACCAAACACACCACACTCTAACTGCAGACGGACTCAGGTTCAGAAAAAAATATGCAACTGTGAAAAGGCCATAGAGAGCTGTGCAGATTACTTTCTGGTGTTAATAAGAAAGAAAATATCATCTTGTCATGATTTATTTTGTTTGACCTCTTTAGTCACTGCTTCCAGCTGAGGAATTTGTAACTTCAGATATGCCTTAAAGGAGTTTCATAAAACAAAAACAGACTTACCAGGAAATCTAATTAGTCCAACTCTCTCTTGGTCCCTTCTGGCACTCTGAGGTCGAATACTGGAGAATACTGGAGACTCGGCAGAGATAAAGAGCTCGGTGTTATAGAGTGGAGGACTTCTGAGAACTGTGCAAGTTTCTCTTACAGGCCCTACCTTGCTGTCATTCTGGCCTACAGCTGAAGGAGTAGTACATTCTGGCAACCAACGTGTGCTCAGACCCCTGACTTCAGTGTTATGCTGTTTGACATTGACCTCTGATGGAGATGTGGTGTACAGCTTCACTTCAGGAGCACTCCTTTCCTCTTTCTGCTCCTTACTGACCTTGTTCATTTTCTCCTTATTTTCCTTATCTACCTCTTCAACTATCTCCTGAGTCTCCACTACCACGTCTCTGTTTTTATTTGCCGGACTGTCCTCTCGTTCTTGACCAACAGACACAGATACTGTCAGATCTCTAGGTTTGGATGAAACTGCTGTAGTGCTGGTAGCTCCTGTCTGTAATGGATCCTTGCCTGTTGCTCTTACTTGTGCATTCTTGTGTAGATCCTGTGTTTTGAGGGTTGATAAAGGTTTTATGAGTGGAAAGACATGGTCTCCCTTTCCTCCTGCTTGCTCCATCTGTCCAGTGAAGCTTCCAGTTCTCTGCCTCTCGTGACTTTTATCTGAGGAGATATAAAAACTTAGAGACCGTTGTTGGGTTGTGGACTCCTGTAGGTAGCTGTCCTCACTGGAAATTGGCATTGAAGAGATTTGGTGTACATTTCCACCTTCAAATTTGTTATCTAAAGGTGATGTACTTTTGTGCATTAAAAGGGGTTTCAGTGGCTGGCTTTGAAGATAATGTTCCTGCATTGTATCTTGGACTTGGGTCAATGCATTTCTCTTAAAATGAGTCGTTACTGTGTTAAATTCCTTGTCAGTTTTTGGCTGAGACTGCTCAGTACCTAACAAAATGAGACGTGGGGTATATACAGAGCTTACAATCGAAACAGTACTGCCTTCAACACCCTTAAGTTTGGAGCTATACAGAGCTATACTCTCTTTATGGTCTCCATTTCCCTTATGACTGGTGTGCCCAGCTGAGCTAGGACGTTTAGCAGCCATTTCTTCTGCCGATTTCAGTATCTGCTTAGTTCCTACATCTGCAGTGGTGCCCACAGTAGGCATTTCTTTTTCTTTACATTGACTCATAGCACGTCGGTGATAATCATCATCAGCTCCCACCGGTAATTTTAGAGGTACAGTTGGACATGGGCTTTTGATTGGAGGAGCGGTAAGGCCCTTCCCTGGCCTAATGATCTGCGAGGAGTAGGAGCGAACATGGGTAATTTCCTTGGTGACAGCTATCCCGCCCTCTTCTTTACTCTCAGTTAGAGACCGTTCCAGGATTATCATACTCTCTGAGCGAGGTCTGCTTCCATCCTGTCCAGGGAGAAGGGTGTAAGAGGTTTTTAGGCAAATAGCACTCTATCAGAAATGAATCTAAATGTTACTTCATAAATTGTGTGTTTCCAGTATTAGTGTAATTGGATTGAATGAGTCAGACTCACTGAGGTGGGCATTCTTCTGCTCTTAGTGCTGGCTCTCTGATTCCGAGGCTTAATGGACATCCGATGGCGGGCAGCAGAGTTGTCCAGGCAGGGGATAAATTGGGGAAGGGTGCTGAAATCTACCCCAGGTGAAGTTGCAGAGGAATAAAATGATGGCAGTGTGGGGCTGATTGGATGGGGTAAAACTCCCTGTGATGAAGACTTCAGGTGGGACTGAATTAAAAGTGATAAATAAAAAACTATTAAGTATGCACTAGAAATTTGGATTTTTGTTTCTGTGAGACAGAAGCTGATAAAGTACCATTGACCCATAAGGGCAATTTTTTGTTTACACTGCCTTCTGTTCATATGAATACCAGCTTATTTGGTAAATCCAAAACTTAAACTTAAAATAGTTTTGACAAAGAAAAAATATATCTGATGGACTTGACCATAGTGTAGTCATGTCATGGTGTATGTATAGGGCCCCAACAATGGTTCAAGCCCTGGCCTCCCACTGATCTAAGACTGTCTCTTTCTACACCCCAGCTTAGCACAAACATAAGCCCCGTCCTGATGAAATGTGAGCATTTTTAACCTATAGAATTTTGCCAACTAATTGAGGAAGATGTCTATGAAGTTTGTGAAATTTTTGTAACGGCAAGGCTCAGGTGCACAGAACCGGTAGATATAAAGAGAGAAGAATAAGATGAAAGCTGAGCCAAAAATAATAGTCCCAGTTCCACTAAACATACACCTAAATTTAAACATCTGCGGTTCCTGAGAAAACAGAAAACTGTTAAAAATTAATGGGAAGGTTTCAGTCACATGAACTATGGGACAGTAATGCACCAGAAAGATGGTCACAGCAACGCAAAGGACACTGTACTGTAAAGCTTAATACAGGACATTATACTGATTTCTACACATGATTTGGTTAAGAGACATGTTAGACACTATTTTAGAGCTATAGTAAATATGGTTTTAGAGAGTGCATTAGTTATGGGCATTTGGGCAGGCTGTGTGTAAACTTGGTTACCTTTTGTGGCAGGTTTTTGGACAATGTCAGGACTTCAGAGGGGTGTTGATGGTCTTCAATTTGTTTAATGGGCAACACCAAAGGTGGTGGACCTAGATGCATCTTTTGTGTCTGTAGCTTCACCTAAAAAACACACCAAGTAGCAGAGAATGTAAGTGCTTGTAATTGACCTGTAACTCTCACTCTGTAACTGTAACACACTCACTTGCAGTGCTTGGATTTTTCCATGGACATTCTCCTGGGAAAGAACTCTTGGTGGCTCAGGGTCTGATTGACGCTGTTCTGACAGAAATATACTGTCATGTGACAATGACCTGGTTCCCAGCCTGCTCTGGAAACAGCTGAGAGGAGGATTTAAAGATTTAATGACAATGTTAATGACTGGTTTTAATTTAATTACAACAATCAGTCAAAATACATCACAAAAGATCAATTTAAACGAATGTCCACTATACTGTATATCCACTAAATTTCTTCAATTACTAAAACAAAACATGACATGGAAGTAACATATTTTCTCACCTAAAGTCATCTTTTAGGTCCAGAATTCCTTGCGTAATGTCAGTAGCTGATTTACTCTGCTTCATCACCCCTACATTCCCCTTTTTCTTCATTCTTCCAAACAGTGTTAACCTGATCTTCAAGAGATAAACAAAACATCTGAGATGAGTTGATAGAAGAAAAACAAAAGAAGAACAAGGAGTCCTGGAAGTGATGGTATGGCCCCCACAGAGCCCTGATCTCAACATCATCGAGTCTGTCTGGGATTACATGAAGAGAGAGAAGCAACTGAGGCTTATATATATATATATATATATATATATATATATATATATATATATATATATATATATATATATATATATATATATATATATATATACAGGTGCATCTCAATAAATTATAATGTCATAGAAAAGTTCATTTATTTCAGTAATTCAACTCAAATTGTGAAACTCGTGTATTAAATAAATTCAGTTCACACAGACTGAAGTAGTTTAAGTCTTTGGTTCTTTTAATTGTGATGATTTTGGCTCACATTTAACAAAAACCCACCAATTCACTATCTCAACAAATTGGAATATGGTGACATGCCAATCAGCTAATCAACTCAAAACACCTGCAAAGGTTTTCTGAGCCTTCAAAATGGTCTCTCAGTTTGGTTCACTAGGTAAGCCACAAACATTCATTGCCAAAGAAGCTGGCTGTTCACAGAGTGCTGTATCCAAGCATGTTAACAGAAAGTTGAGTGGAAGGAAAAAGTGTGGAAGAAAAAGATGCACAACCAACCGAGAGAACCGCAGCCTTATGAGGATTGTCAAGCAAAATCGATTCAAGAATTTGAGTGAACTTCACAAGGAATGGACTGAGGCTGGGGTCAAGGCATCAAGAGCCACCACACACAGACGTGTCAAGGAATTTGCCTACAGTTGTCGTATTCCTCTTGTTAAGCCACTCCTGAACCACAGACAACGTCAGAGGCGTCTTACCTGGGCTAAGGAGAAGAAGAACTGGACTGTTGCCCAGTGGTCCAAAGTCCTCTTTTCAGATGAGAGCAAGTTTTGTATTTCATTTGGAAACCAAGGTCCTAGAGTCTGGAGGAAGGGTGGAGAAGCTCATGGCCAAGTTGCTTGAAGTCCAGTGTTAAGTTTCCACAGTCTGTGATGATTTGGGGTGCAATGTCATCTGCTGGTGTTGGTCCATTGTGTTTTTTGAAAACCAAAGTCACTGGACCCGTTTACCAAGAAATTTTGGAGCACTTCATGCTTCCTTCTGCTGACCAGCTTTTTGAAGATGCTGATTTCATTTTCCAGCAGGATTTGGCACCTGCCCACACTGCCAAAAGCACCAAAAGTTGGTTAAATGACCATGGTGTTGGTGTGCTTGACTGGCCAGCAAACTCACCAGACCTGAACCCCATAGAGAATCTATGGGGTATTGTCAAGAGGTAAATGAGAAACAGGAGACCAAAAAATGCAGATGAGCTGAAGGCCACTGTCAAAGAAACCTGGGCTTCCATACCACCTCAGCAGTGCCACAAACTGATCACCTCCATGCCACGCCAAACTGAGGCAGTAATTAAAGCAAAAGGAGCCCCTACCAAGTATTGAGTACATGTACAGTAAATGAACATACTTTCCAGAAGGCCAACAATGCACTAAAAATGTTTTTTTTTATTGGTCTTATGAAGTATTCTAATTTGTTGAGATAGTGAATTGGTGGGTTTTTGTTAAATGTGAACCAAAATCATCACAATTAAAAGAACCAAAGACTTAAATTACTTCAGTCTGTGGCATTGAATTCATTTAATACACGAGTTTCACAATTTGAGTTGAATTACTGAAATAAATGAACTTTTCCACGACATTCTAATTTATTGAGATGCACCTGTGTGTGTGTGTGTATATATATATATATATATATATATATATATATATATAATATGATCCAAAGCATAGGAGTAAGTGAAAGTCTGATCTCCGGTTATCCAAAGCATTCGGTGCAGTTATTGCTCCTAAAGGCGGCACAAACAGATTTTAAGTTTAAGGGGGCAATTATTTTGCCATAGTGCACCAGAACACCCAATAGCTATAGGTGGAGAGGAGAGTGATGTAGCCAATTCAGGGAATGGAGATTATTAAGGGCCATGATTGATAAGGGCCAATGGGGAAATTTCACCAGGACACCAGGGTTATACCCCTACTCTTTACAAGAAGTGTCCTGGGATTTTTAATGACCACAGAGAGTCAGGACCTCGGTTTAACATCTCATCCGAAAAACAGTGCTCTTTTTACAGTATAGCATCCCTGTCACTATACTGGAGTATTAGGACACACACAGACTACAGGGAGAGCACCACCTGCTGTCCTCATTAATACCACTTCCAGCAGCAACCTTAGTTTTCCCCCCCCAGGAGGTCTCCCATCCAGATACTGGCCAGGCTCAACCCCACTTAGCTTCAGTGGGAAACCAAGCAAGAACTGCAGGGTAATATGGCTCTATTATAGTACGTTACATTATACAATATACATTATCAAGTCAGTACAAAAAACATTTTACATTCCCAAACACTAGTTTTCTAGCACAAAATTAAATGTTACAGAAAAATGTTTGTAGGTCATTAAAGAAAGCAGCATATTACGTAAGAGACCACTTTTCAGACAAAAAACACAGTGAAGGCTGCTGGGTTTTGCCGCAAAAATAAGTCTCCAGGAGAACTGTGGCTGGTTCTGCAAGATGCTCAATAAAACTTACCAGCTAATTTCCTTATAAAACTGCACAAATTGTACTGGAAACTACTATTTTTATTTTTATTTTTATGTCACACCAAATATTGACTTTGTTTCACTTACTACTGTTTACTGCTCTTTACGGTATTTTTAAAAAAAAAATTTTTATTTTAATGTAGAGACATTCAATTTCATTATTTTGAAGGCATGTTTTATATATATATATATATATATATATATATATATATATATATATAATACTATAAAGATAGAATTCAAGATAAATTTTGGATATTATAGTATTTAAGTCTAATAGGGTATATTCTACTTGATGCTGTGCATCCATTCATGGTGGTTAATTCCTGAACAAGCAAAAATTGTGCTCCAAACAGTACCATTAAATCTCTTGCCCGCTGTGTGCTATAATTCAGGTTCTATCATGGGTAGAAATATAGGTTTACAAAATATGCTTGATTATAATTATACATAGTTAGAAAGTATGTAGTAGATATTTAATTAGGCCATTAAAAAAAATTGTTCTTGTATTTAGCTACTAGCTGTTACATGCTTTGACTACTTTAGAGATGTGTGGAACATGCCTAATACCACTGTATTATATCATTTTTCTTGCAGTTTTAATAAAGAAATAACATTATTGTACTGTAAATACTGTAAATAACAGAAACTTCAACCTATTAATGCAATATATCTACTTCTGTCAATTATAATGAAATCTATAAAATATTGAGTTGATTTTGAAATTCACATGATTATAATGAGAACACACATCAGGTACCAGCTCATTCTGGGGACGTTCTGACCTCTTAAATTTTCATTGTTCCTTCCCTCCTGATCCCATGTGGCCTACATATCATTTTCTTCATAGCTATCAAAATTAAGAAAGGACAAAATTAGAGAGATGTGTATGTAAGACAGGGTGTGATACAGAGACATGTAGACATGTGATGTAGGATAAGAGATTCATAGAATCTTCCTACAGTGTTGTTAAATACTTCTTGCTCATATTAAAGCTCCCTGATAAGAAAAGGTTACATTTTCCCATGTGAAAATAGACCTATAAGGTTCTTTCCTATTTTGATCCAGGCCAGAACGATATGACTACATAGCTTTCTTTTCTATAATGAAGGGCTATAATATTCTATAATAAAGGACTCAAGTCCATTCTTGATGCACTACTAATCTCCAAAAGGTCAGCTAAGTAGATGTGTTTCTTATGTGAATGTGTGAGCTACAAGTCATTAATATCGACTGTATGTCTGCAGGAATTTTGTGTTTATATGGTTGTTACTGGTAAGGCATTCTTAACCTTTTCACTGGTTGGCTGCCCTTTTCTATTTGAACAGTCAAGTTCATCCCACACCAACTTTATTTGATAAGAGATTTGATGACCTTAGGGGCCAGATCTTTGTACAACTTAACTAGATGTTCAACATGTTGGTTGTTTGAAAAGTGCCTTGACTCTTGAGATGTAGTGTATATTTACCAGTGGATATGGCACAAATCACCTCGCTCAGTTCACAAAAAGTGGGTCAGCACTCCAAGAGTAACACATTGCAATGTGCCTGTATTTTTGTGTACCTGAACATTTGTGCATTTGTGTCTATGTTGTGTTGCGAATCTAAATAGTTCTTGGTCTCATTCCATGGCATGATACAAGTGCTTGTCAAAAATTAATGTTCAGTTAGTACACATCTAGATGTCTACATAAACCAATACCTCAACATACACTGATCAGCCATAACATTAAAACCACCTGACTAATATTGTGTAGGTCCAAAACAGCGCTGACACGTTGAGTCATGGACTCCACAAGACCTCTGAAGGTGTGCTGTAGTATCTGGCACCGAGAAGTTAGCAGAAGATCCTTTAAATGCTTTAAGATGCGAGGTGGGGCCTCCATGGATTGAACTGGTTTGTCCAGCACATCCCACAGACGCTTGATCGGATTGAGATCTGGGGAATATGGAGGTCGGGTCAACACCTTGAACGTTTAGCCTTCACAATTTGGCCCTTGTCAAAGTCGCTCAGATCGTTACACTTGCCCCTTTTTCCTGCTTTCAACACATCATATAAAAGCATAATTTACACATCGCTACAACATACTATATATCAATTAGCTTTTCAGTGCCAGAGCAAAAAAAAAGGATAATATAAATAAAGATGGCAGAGGATTCCAGTGTGTTAAACACACTACTAGTAAGCAGCTACACATTACACACACAGCTTTTTGGGCATTTTGACAAATGCAAACGATTCCAAGAGCTCGTGTTCCTCTTAGTAAAATACATAACTACATAGCAGGCCAGTAGTTAATCCACCTAGGCCTAGGCATGTGTTAACCCTCTCCGGAAAAAAAAGTTACTCGCTTAATCATTTATCTCTGTCTTCTGGATGCAACATCTCATATCGAGCACAGCACAAAGCACAGAGCGGCTTTGCCCCAGATACAGAGCACAAATCTGTGCCAGGATCAGGAGTCTGCAAATCCTCCTCCTTTCCTCCTCCTACTGGACAAAAAGTCAACATGACATCTGAGTGACTTTCAGCTACCCTACATTACAAGCTGCCATTTTATTACAGCTCACACTGATGGTCCAGTTAATAAGGAGCCATATTATTCATTATAATGACACACTTGTCTTTAAGTAGGCTACCCTACTGGGAGTTCAGACTCAAGAAGTCTTAGTCTGACAATCACACTGCCTACATGTCACTGAATACAAAAGACATATCTTGAATACTTAAAAAAAAAAAAAAAAAAAAAAAAAAAAAATATATATATATATATATATATATATATATATATATATATATATATATATAAATTTATTTATTTTATTTTTTTAAAACATGAAATCATAATTACGATATTAAGATCACATTTTAGCCGTTTAGTCTTAATTCTACATAGTTTTATGTTTAATAGTAATATATCCAGACACGGACACTATGCTATGATGTCATCATGTCGGGGTTTTGTTTGTTTGTTTGTTTTTCTCTTTTCTGAATAAGTGTTGCACGTGAGCTCTTCAGTGCCCTTGGCTGACAGATTATTTAGAGACCCACTCTATTAAAAAATCTGAGATGATTTGGACTTGCAGGGATTAAGGGCGATTATACACAGATGTAATCCCCTTCCAGGGGCATTGGAGCGGTTATTTCACTAAAATAAACGTTTTCTATTACAAGAGAATACTTATAATACAATTGGGATATGGGGCACTCATAATTTGTAAAGATATACAGCAAGCTTTTTTACGGACTTCGAAATCGTAGGTTTATACAAACTGTAAACTAAAAAAATGACAATTTGAATCACAGTCATTGTGTGACTTTTAGTCTATATAAAGAAGTTACATCGAACCGTGGTCACATTAAAAATAATCAGTTATATTAACCCAACCTATGTTACACACATTGGTACAATGAAAACACTTCTCATTATACTAAATAAATGTTTAGACTACTCACGTCCGCCCACTTCAACCGAACTACTATCCAAAGTCTGTAGCCTGGCTCTCTGCTTCAAAGTGCCTCAGCACCGCTGTATCAGTGGAGCTGCGCGTGGCCAGCTGTTGCTGAGAGGCAGCCAATCAGAACGAGCGGCTGCTGTGTGACTCCGCCCACAACATGCGTTTCAGAATAAAAAGCTTGTGTTGTTCACCATAATGTCCACTAGATGGCGACTGTACAGAGGAAAAACACTAATCCTGTAACAGCTACAAAGATGAGATCCCATATGCCAGTATCTAATCTGGAGTGCCCGTGTTCCGGAATTTATTTATGTTGATCAGGCACCTCTGCAACGTTTTTCTTTTAATAAAAAATACAATTAAATAAAGTAATTGTGCGTGACTGATAAGGTGTGTAGGCTAATTGGTCATCATGGAAACAAGCCGATTGTAATTTTTATGGGAGGTGACAAAAAGACTGATTATTCATGATAATAATAATAATAATAATAATAATAATAATAATAATAATAATAATAATAATTATTATTATTATTTTACATTTAAACCAAACCCTAATAAAACCACTTTATTAAATAATTGTTCATTTGGTCACCTCCCTTCCAAAAATTCTCTCTCCCAGTCCACTTGTTGGATCACCTCTCCCTTGGTGTTCAGGTACCTCATGTTTTACAAATTAAGCACTGCACACAGCCTTAGTATTTTATTACAAATAATGTAATCAAATTGCATCACACCTCATGTAAAAGTCCACCATGTAAGGCTTTAAATAAATAAAAGTTTTAAAAACAGATGGATGAATCACATATAGATGATCAACATGTGCTTTCAGAAATATCCATGAAGTCTTTCATGATGAATCTCAACAGAGTTGGAAAATGTTAAAAAAAAAAAACAACAAAAAAAAAAAAACACAATTATCTGACATTACTGCACAGGTTCTCAATGTTGTGGTGTCTCCTAAAATGTGTATAGGGTCACAGGAGATATAATGAAGTTCTAGGCATATAACTTAATGTATAGAATATTTAATAATAATAATTAAAACAGTCTGATTATTTATTATTAACATTTCATTAGACTTCATTCTAAGCTCCACTTAAGTACATTTTTACACCAGACCACAGCAGGGCCACGTCCATCACGCTCTCATTTTTTTCGTATTTTTGCACAGCATGGTCATGGTTCATAGCTAGAAACACTGCAATGCAATATTCTTGCTATATTTATCATTTTGAGCCTTTAAAATGGGGATGCTTGAAAACCCATGCATTACAGTGTGATGGCCAGCAACATGCACATTAATATATTAGGCACTTAGTGCGCAGCACTCAAATTAAGTTATAAACAGTAAACCCTTAACAGAGTTAAAAATAGAAAACAGGAATAAACCCACCAATCTAAGTAGTGTATAGCAGGATAAGTCAAATACACCGAATACAAAAGCTTTTTTGGTCATGTCTTCTTGGTGTGCTTTGTGTGGAAGACATCCACTGTAGTCTCATGACATTCTCTCAAGTCGTAATCGCAGTAGCCAATGGAAAAACGACCCTTAAAAAAAAAACAAAGAAAGAAAACCCAGTAGCATCTACCTTAGAATTATATATAACCTTTGACCACAATATGCTAAATCAAAAAGGCATTTTATAGTTTCATATGGGTCTTACCTTAGGCTTCTTGAAATAATCAAGCCCTCTGCCAATCTTGATAATCCAACCATTATCGAATCTGAGCGAATAAACCACTGCTTGTTAACTTCATTCTATATAGTACAAATTATACTTTGCAAAAATGAGAACGTTTAATTGCTCATTGTTTATCTATTGCTATTGTTCCTAAAAGTCATAACACGGTCTTTCATATGATCTGTTTTACCTGATCTCCCTGTCATGAATAGTGGAGGAATATTTAATGTCCAGACAAATGTCCTGACTCTGCAAAGACTGGCGGATTTCTGCTAGGGCATTCTCTTGCTGGGAGGAACTAACCTACACAAATAACAATGTATTTAAAAACATCACCCACAATATTTCAGATTTATAGCATAAGCACAGTATTGTATATCTCATACAGATAAACAAACAAGACAAGACTCACTTCATCTTGTGAAGTCAGGAGATTAATCTTCTTAACATTACATTTGGCCTTTAGCAGCATTTCACAAAAACGCAGGAAGTTATACAGCTGCAAATAAAAACATAGAACACATTATGATTTTACATTCTTCAAAAGAAAAATGTAATGTCCATTAAAGTAGACTATTTTTTGTCATTGTCACCTGGTGCGCATAGCGGATATAAGGGTCCTCAACCCAGACTTCAGTGAGTCCTTCTCTAATGTATGGCTTGAAAAGGGCCTCATAGCTGAAACCTGTGGCGCTGTCAGGGATTTTAATTTGCTCATGGTATTTCCCTTCTGATCGAAAAGAATAAGCAAAGAAAATGTTATGAGTGGCTAGCAAGTGAAGCTAAATGAATATGAGTGAAGAAGACAGTCCACGTAATGGTCGGCAATGCAATGATTTACAATGCGCAAAACATGTATCATGCTCTCTAAGAGCTCCTGGGACAGTCCCCAAGCATGCATCTTTATTTTACCTTCTTTCACTTTGTTTAGGTGCACTTTTATCTGCTCAGCTCGATCCATGTAACCCTTGATCTTTTCTCTGTAGTGGACTTTTTTAGACTCATCCTTTATTGCTGGGAAAAGGCAGGTTAGGACAGGGAATTAGAGTTTCCAGGGACAGTGGTAGTCTGGGAAACCCCATCAGATGAAAATGACCAAAAAAAAAAAAAAAAGAAAAGAAAAGAAAAGAAAGAAAATGACAGTTTTCTGCATTTACCATACACTAGCATCTCTATGGAAGCCCGTTTCCACCACAGTTGAGTTAAAAAAAAAAAAAAAAAAAAAAAAAAAAAAGGATTCTGTAAGTCATAATAATGTGAAACTTTATCACAATTATGACTTAGTTTCTCATTATATTGAGAAACTTTCTAGTAATAATGACGACTTATCTGGTAATAATGAGAAACTTTCTGACTTAATCCACGCATGCGCAATGTGCGCAGGCATGCAAGCGAGGGGAACATGTGCATTGCAAATGTAAAACAGCTGAACTGGTTTGAACGTAATTGTAGGTTAAACCGTAGCATGTTAATGTTTTGCATTACACGTTTGCGTCGTTTTCAGATGCGGTTGCGTGAACACAAGCTCTAGACTGTGATTCACTTGGCCTAGTTGTCGTTCGCACAATTACGTGTTCAGCTGTTGTTATACAGGTATAGTTACTTTCAAAACAGGCCAGTCGGTCTACATTTGCAACGCACCTGCTCGGCTCGCCTGCATGCCTGCGCACATTGCGCATGCGTGGATTAAGTCGGAAAGTTTCTCATTATTACCAGATGTTGTCATTATTACGAGAACATTATTATGAAAAAGTTTCTTCTTCTTCTTCTCAACTGTGGCGGAAACGGGCTTCCATACATCTCTGCTTATAGATAAATATATTCCCCCAAAACAATGTAAAATGTCTTCATTAAATTTCTAAAGTTGCCCGAGTTTGTTTGTTTTTCGTTTTTGTTTTTTCCTCTCTCGCAAAGATCAGGTTAGGTAAACAAGGAGCCAGTTTAACAAGCGCAAGAGCAAAAATGGCTGTAGCCTATGAATAAAGAAGAGTAGGAAGATAAACACGACTTTCGCCATCATATACTTTTCTATTTTATTTATTACATTTTACATGAAATACAAATTACATGGATTAATTTGTAATTAAACCAAGTTACCTTTAGACAAAAAGTGTGTTTGTGTCTTTTCAGTAAAATATGAACAGAATTTTTAAGTGATGTTTTCTCCTTTTTAACTTTTGGGGAGAGACCAGACTTATTGCACAGATCTCAGTCCAGGAAAGCTAATAGTTTTGAGAACATGATATAAAAGAAAATGTCAAAATTACACCATGTGAAGGGTTTTCCCAGGTCCAGACTGCCACACATTTACAAAATACTCATCCATTTGTATCAGATAGAGTTTACAACTGTCACCAATGTTTGTCCGAGGTTTATGGTTTAAAGGTGGGGGTTATTACCTTTCAGCACGTCTAGAAGTAGCTGAATGCCCTCCTGGTAGCACACAAGAGATTCCTGAAAGCGTGAACTCTGATCAAGCTCTACAGCTCTCTTGAGTACAGCCACGGCTGATGTTTCCATGCCAGGCAGGCAGTTCTGTGCCATGGCTGTCTATCTTGATCAGGTCTTGATAGAAAATTTGAGTTCCACAGGTTAAACCTCACTTTGGTCCTCCTAACCAGGTAACTACAACATATTAGGTCACATTATGCATTTCGGAGGCGCTTTATCTATTTAAAATCAAGAGATGCAGTTAAAACGCCAGGACTAAGCACTTCCTGACATTCATGTGGGTGTTCTGTTGTTCTTCTTCTTCTTCTTTGAATGGAGGCGGCTGACAGCCAACGTTATGGTGTATTACCGCCTCCCACTGGACTGTGAGGCTACAGGTATCAAAATGTGAACTGTTCCGTTTGCTTTATCTAGTGTATGTCCTATATTCACTAATCCTGTATGCCTTAAAATGTAAATTGTGCTCTGCTAATCCTTTGCGATTCGTCCTATAGTAGTATGTTTTATACTGAAATGTTCAATACCTATTTCTCTACTGGTTGATTAGTTCTTCGCAGTAATGGGAAACTGTGCATCTGCTTTAAAATTACATGCACTATACCACATTGAATCTAGTAGCAAGTTGATATCGTTTAATATCTGAAACGTATAGAACATAAATAAAGAGATATGATGTTTAGGTGACGTTAAAAGCATAGGAACCTAAATACTCAACGCGTACTCCCAATACATTTTATGTGGAGGGACCAACTTCCGTTTCCGTTTTGTCTTACGCGCTGATATGTGTGAATTGTGCGCTTGAAATTTGAAAGTTTGCCTGATATTATTAATGTTTATGAGCAGATTCGCGTGAAGTTAAGCTAGCGGTACGTTTGGGTGGAGTGAATTGTTTCGTATTTAGTTTAACGTTAGCACAGCACATGTTAGAACACTAATAACCTTGGTATACATGTGAGCTTCCATCATCCAGACAGAAGCAATGGCAGGATTGGGTCGAGTCCTCATGTCTGTTACTGCTTTGGCAAAGGTACAGATGCGGCTGTGTTCTCTCAGATTGATTCTTCCCTTGACTTCAGAGTAATAAATGAACTGTTTCAACTTGTCATTGCAGAATCTGTCAGAAGCTACACCACGGCCAGTGTACATGGTTTGTAGGAGCAAATTTACAAGATCTCGCATTCCTCCACAGGTGCGTAAATGTAAAAAAAAAAAAAAAAAAAAAGGTTTGTTTGTGCACTCGCATTTCTGCTGTTTAGCACTGGGATTCAGTTGTGTTTATTTACATCTGTATTAGGTGAAACATACGCTCACGTAGCACGTTCATGGGAACACCTGTACACCTACTCATTCATGCAGTTATTTAATCAACCAATCGTGTGGCAGCAGCATAAAATCATGCAGATACAGGTCAAGAGCTTCAGGTAATGTTCACATCAAACAACAGAATGGGGGGAAACGTGATCTCAGTGATTTTGACCATGAAACAAAAAAACATTGTGTGCGCTGTGGGTCTGCAGGCTGAACACCTTTTTGATAAGAGAGGTCAGAGGAAAATGGCCAGATTGGTTCGAAGCTGCCAGGAAGGATATAGAAACTCAATTAATCTGTCTATACAACTGTATGCATGCACAAATCATAGAACATTAAGGGTGGATGGGCTACAACAGCAGAAGACCACGTCAGGTTCCACTCCTGTCAGCCTCACAGACTCTCCGAAACTGGACAGTTGAAGATTAGAAAAAGAAAAAAAAAAATTACCTGGTCTTTTTCCAGTCTTCAGCTGTCCAGTTTCGGTGAGTCTGTACTCATGACAGCCTCAGATTCTTGTTCTTACCAACAACCATGGTTAAAGTCACAGAGATCACACTTTTTCTTCATTTTGATGTTTGACGTGAACATTAACTGTATCTGTATGATTTTATGCATTGTGCTGCTGCCACATGATTGGCTGATTGGATAACTGCAGAAATAAAATAAGTGTCAACTATGTTGTTGTTCTATCACCATATTAAATGTCCCCCTGCAATCTAGGTATTTGAAGAGCGTTCTAAGGAACATGAAATGTATGGGGGTGATCCAGAGCAGCCACATAAACTCCACATAGTGACCCGGGTCAAGAGCACAAAGGGCCGACCTTACTGGGAAAAAAAGGTGGTGAAGAGTTTGGGGTTACTAAAGGTGAGCTACGTTTCTGTATGTAAGACTGCAAAAATAACTTGTGTATATGAAGCGGCATACTTTCATCGTTTGTCCAAACGTGTTGTTTACACAGGTTTTTTTTTTTTCTGCAATCAAGCTTCAGTCAGCATAACCATAACATAAAAACATGATATAAACAAAACAGATTAGCATCCTTTCCCAGAATTACTCTATTCATTTTATCACATTAGTTAGAATTTTCAACTTTGATCTCAGAGGTATGAATGACTTAATGACACACTTATTGTTTTTCTATTTGGCAGTCACATGAGCCCAGAGTACATAAGAACACACCCTCGGTGAATAACCAACTGAAAATCATTAAGCACCTGGTCAGGTGAGTTCTGTTTTCTAACACTATTTTAATGCATTTCCCAACTTATAAGTGAAGGGTTTAAAGCAGTGGTGCCTTTTTACGATGTCTAGCATTACACAGAGCTTTTACATCTTCTCCACAGTATAAAAAGGCTTGGCAAAAAAAAATATATATATATATACTGATCAAATGTGGTATTTTCCCATCACATAACTCTACATGTGAAAGTAGGAGTTTTCCTGTATGTTATCCGGACGTGACTTGATCGGCATGTGTAGTAATCCACTACAATAACAATACTGAAATCAAACCAGGCATATCTCATTTGATGTTAAATTATGTCATAGGTTGAGAATGACAAACAAGTTTTAAAGGCTGAAACAGAAAATGTCAAATCTATTATGTTTAGTCAAAATGAAGAAGAGCAAACTTTTACTTAATGGTTGCTTGCACACCCAAAGTACAAACCTGGGACATTTAATTTGATTTAATCTCAAACATCAAATTACACTAAGAACACTAGGAAGGGTGTTCAGGTCCATCATGTTATACTTTATGTATTAAGCCATTTGGGCTTTGCCCTGATTAGAAGATGGTGGTTTTTATGTGGAACGTAAGGAAGAAATATAAAGTCAAGCTTATTAGCAATAAGAAAAACATGACTACAGGTAAATAAATAAAACAAATGTTATATAATGGAATAATAAATTGCATTTTTATTTCTTAAATACACTAGAAAAAGGACTGTTGATAAGAGTGATAAACTTTGGCAGCCACTACACTAGCCTACTACTACTGATTCACTAGCCTACAAAGGTTTTTGTACTGCTAGAGAAGCAATTGCAGCCAGAAACTTTGATCAGTCTGTAGTCTGCAGTCTAATGGTACCCGGGGTTAAGAGGGGTAATCGAATTCAGCAGCACAGGGGTCATGTGGAATTTGTTCAGCCCAGTTGCACTGTCCAGTGAAAAATCGATGATCTCCATTTCCAGTGGACAAGAGAACCGAAATCTTTCATTTTCTGTGCTGCGGCACAATTCTGCTCCAGAACAGCTTAGAAATAATTAGTTGAATCAGTTTTGGAGTAGGACTGAAAGCAAAGAGCACACAGCCTGTTATAACACATTGTTGACATTATGTGCCAGAACTGAATTGCTTCTAACGATATTGAAAGAAGCGTCAGGTCTCCAGATCGATATGGACACATCAGTGATCCACTACTGATTTTATTTTTACTTTAATGTTATGTAGGATCCAACCCTTGAAGCTTCCCAATGGACTACCTTCAGAAGAAGAAATGGCAGGTTCATATTTGAACAGTAAAGGAGAGCTGGTGATAAAACATCTTCAAATGTCAGAAGCACAGAAAACCATGGAGTCATAATTCCTCTCCTGTACATCTGTCTATTAAACATTAAAATTCTTTCAAAATACTCTGTTGCAAAATATTTATCTTATTATTTCTGTTATTTGTTATTATTGTGAAATAGGTTATGTGTTGGTGGTTATGGGACCCAGTATAATTAAGTATTTGAGTTGATAGGATCTGTATAAGCATATTATTAAATTTTTAAATGGACAAAATTAAAGAAATCTTCTCACTGAATCTATTTAACTTGCATCTACTAGTTAATCCACACTTATACTGACAGGAGAGTAAAACAGAGGACAAGTTGCACATTGACAGTGAAGAGTGGAGTTTCTTTTAATGAGTATTCATTTAATGCTATAAAAAAAATAAAGAAAATCAAAGGTTGTTTCTATTCACATGGATCAAACAGTAGTAATTACAGTAATTGTAGCTTCCTTGGCACTTGTGTGATGTTCATGAAGCCCTAGAGCTGGACTCTAGTTTTTGGCAAATGTGATGCGAAAGTAATAAATTAATTACACCAACCTAGGAACCAAATAGAATTGCATCATAAATATAAGCATTCAAGTACCTCAGGCTTATTACCACGAGTCCCCATTTCCCTGAACCATCACCCTGATAACAGCCTTTCACTTTGAATTCAAATAAAGCCACTTTGAAATAAGTGAGCATTGCTACTGCCAGAATTCAGGAAACATCAGCTTCACTGATTCAAACAGCTGTGCTGATCGCTCTGATCTGTACATATGCGTTAGTAATTTTTTTTTTTTTTTACTGTCCATTATGCAATTTTGTTATTTATAGTGCAAAGGCTCCACTTCTTTCAGTTCAAATCCAGGCAGACAAGACCACTGGAGTAAAGACATCCCTGCCTAAATGGTGTATAAAGGAAAATGCAGTCTTGTGTGTTTTTGAAAGCACATTTATCATCAAACAAGAGTTTAATATGAAATATGGAAATGAAATGAAGTTGAGGTATACAAAGAAGACAAACCAAGTTAGTTTTACAAAGACTGTAGGAAGGCCTGAGGGAAACGTTTTCTAATCATCATCATCAGAGTCAGAGTCATAATCTTTCCCTCTGATCGTCTTTTTCTCCAGCTTGGTGAACTTTGTCCTTGGTTTCTGATCAAGCATAGGTGGCTCAAAGCGATTTCCACTAGAGGAAGGAAATAAAGTTTCTGAAACTTCAGCCACAATATCTACTAGGATATCAGATATAAATTACACAAATGTATTTAGAAAATGTTTTGCCTACCTGTAGTTGATGATATCTGAACAGCCCAGTCTCCACTCCAGCATTTCGGTTGAGAACTCATCAGTGTTACCTAGATCAGAGAAGCCTACTACGTAGTCCTTAGTCTTCCCATCTTTCACCAGTGCTAGTGTAGGAATAACTTTAATCCTAAGCCTCTCTGTTAGGAAGGGAGCCTTCTCTATATTTAGTTTGATGAACTTTGTCTCCAAATGCTTCTTTGCCATGATTGCCAAGTGTTTGTCCAGAATTTTACATCTTAAACAAGAGACATACAAGAGATTAATTTAAAGTTTGGAAAAGTATCATTTGATGAGATAATGCCAAAACAAATGTGACCTATTAATACAAAATGTACCTGAAAGTGGAATCCCTGTAGAAATGGCAAACAACATTCTTGCTTTCTTTAACTTCAGCAAAGAAATCTTTCTCACTTGGGATCTCTCTATATTCACCATGGCCTTTAGAGATCCATTCCTAAGGAGAAAAACAATAAGTGTTTACGTATCTTTATTACTGTATCATCTTTATTTAGCCATCCTAATGGCCCTAATCCAATCAACCAGCCTACCAACTGAATTTATTCAAATATTCTTGTACAACCCTGCCAAAAATGATGGAATCACCACACCACTTAGAGGATGCTTGCTCCGATTATTATTATTATTATTTTTTTTTAACTTCGTAGCAAATAAACAAATCACAGATATGACACAAAACAATTTTTGTTTAATGGCTGAACATTCTGACTTCTTGAAACATACCTCAAACAAGTTCAATGAAATGATTTTAATTAATGGCATATATTTTTTTCCAAATCAAGTAGAGGGAAAAAAAAATATTGGATCACTCAATGTTGAGGAAAAAATTATGGAGTCACCTTTTAATTTGCATTTCTGAAACAAATACCAGCACAAGTCTAAAAATGCAAATTAGTCTGCAGTTAAAAGAGAGTGCTTACAGACCTTAACCTTGGACTTTTTTGAAAGGAATCATGGCCCCAACAAAAGAGTTGTTGATTGAAACAATGGAAAGGATTATAAAACTCCTACAAGAAGGAAATCCAACATGGAGTATGGCAAAAGATGTTGGTTGTTCCCAGGTAGCACTGTCTAATATGTGGTGCAAGTATAAACAAAATGGGAAGGTTATAAAAGGAAACCATATGGGTAGGGAGGAAGCATCAAATGTCAAAGTGTCAGTATAGAAAACTCAAAGCAATATGCCTTGGAAATAGAAAATGCACAACAAGACAAACGAAAAACAAATGGGCGGAAACAGGAGTCAATGTTTGTGACAGAACTGTAAGAAATCAGCTGAATTAAATGGGATTTAAATTGAAAATTTAATTCCATTGATAGAAAATAGGTTTGGTGATGAAGTCATTTTTCAGGATGATAATGCATCTTGCCACAGAGCAAAAAGTGTTGAAGCTTTTCTTCAGGAAAGGCATATCAACTCAGTCACATGACCAGCAAACAGTCCAGGTCTCAATCCGACTGAAAATTTATGGTGGAAATGAAAAACATTGGTCCATGACAACGCTTCATCCTGCAAAGCTGATCTGTCAACTGCTATTCGAGAAAGCTGGAACCAGCTTGATGAAAAATATTGTTTTTCATTAGTGAAGTCCATGCCTCAAAGAATTCATGCCGTCATAAAAGTCTGAGGGGGAGCAACAAAGTACTAATTGTGATTTTTTTTTTTTGTTGATGAATCCATAATTTTTTCCTCAATTTTGAGTAATTCCATAATTTTTTTCCTCTACATAATATGTCAGTTATTTTATATACAAGTCGTTAGAGCTAGAGTCCTGCCTGCTCCAAATCATACACAGAGATAAAGAAGGAGAGAGAGATGTGTGCATGTGAATTACCTGCGCCTGTGCCACATCTCTACTAATAATGATAGCTGTGAGTTTAATTCCTGTATGCAACTGTAACTGTATGTTACTATGTTTACATGCAGCACATTATTTTAGAACGATGATTAAACGAAACTACACGTGCATTATACGGGTTGAACGCACACCTTCCAGCCAATCAGAATCGAGTATTCAGACAGACAGATTATGTAGTATAATATACACTACAAGTAATAAACACTAAAATAAAAGCAAAAAAAAAAAAAGTACATGATTTTTTTTTTTATGAATAAAAAGCCACATAATTTTAAAAAGAATAGCTTCACTTTTTTCTTTTAAATAATGAGGTCTTCTAGACAGTCAATGTAGACATTGTTCCATTCAGTTTTAACTGCTTCCTACAGAAAACAGACAGGCTATCAAGAGGCTGTGGTAGACACAAAGTGGGTCCTAACTTTGAATAATATGTAACACTTATGCGTTTTAAAATAACCTTGCCAAATCTTTTGCCCCAGAGTATAAAACAGAATTTAAATGACCTTACATATAGATATTTATGCATCTCTGAGTGCCCACCTGCTTCTGTTTCTGGGCTTTCTTGAGAGCCTCCAGCCTCCTTTCCTTGAGACATTCAAGATCATCCTCATCCATGCGCTCTAGCTTCTCCAGCTCAGCGTCTATCTGCTCCTCAACGATCCGTGCTGAGTGCAGCATTTGCTGCTCCAGCGCCTTTGCTACGATGTCCATTGACTGACTGGCCATTTCTTCTTTCTCTCTTAAGTGACACAGAAGACGAAGTAAAAAGTTACATGAGACAGGCATGTACCGATGCTGAGTATTTGTGTTGGTGTCAGATCAATTTGCCAATTTTTCTGATCCACTGATGTATTTTATATCATGAAATTGTGTGATGCTGACTCCAATTCCAAAAGCCAAGTGCCATCCCACCCTTGATGTTTCACATGCAGACAGATGATAAAAGAAATTAAAAGCTGTTGGGTCACTGCTGTACATCACAAATGCACTCATCCATTTGTTGAGAATACGGTGAAGGATGATGCATCTGACTATATTAATATATAAAAATATTCTATTTTTCCCCCACATCTATCATGTTTGCCTCACACCTCTGGGGTTGGGGGTTTGAATCCCGCCGCCTCCCTCTGCACAGAGTTTGATTGTTCTCCCTCTGCTTTGGGGGTTTCCTCTGGGTTCTCTGGTTTCCTCCCTCAGTCCAAGGACGTGTGTTGTAGGCTGACTGGCATTTCCATATTAACCATAGTGTGTGTGAATGTGCCCTACAATGGGTTGGCACCCTGTCCAGGGTGTCCCCCGCCTGCCTGGGTGGGATAGGCTCCAGGCTCCCCCTAGTTGTCTATGGACTGTTCTTGTTGACGCTCTGTTCACATCCTGCGCTGTCATTCTCAGTCACCTAAAGGACAGTTGATCTTGTGGTTTTTTTTAAATTTTTTTTACCTTATATACTGCATTAATATATGTCGCAGTCAATACGCACTTTCCACAACACCACAGTTGTCATCCCTATTCACTGTTCTTCAATAAATTTAGATTTGACTTTTGTCTTCTTCACATCAGCGATACAGAGCTCCAAAGTTCAGGACTGTGAGAGCTTCAAGATCTTTTATTGCAAATGCTGTGTCAGCTGTTACTGTTTATCTGAAGTAGGGCTGTGGAGGTATAGGCGAATGTGTGTATTAGTGTTTATATATATGTATGATTATTCTATGGTGCTGTACTATTTTATTAGTTTTTTATTAGTTTTTTTCTAAGGTTTTGGTTTTGTCTTTGTCCTATTTTCGTCTTCAGATGCTGCAATAGAAATCGCCCTTTCTAGGGACAATACTACTTTACTACATTATTACTACTGTTCCTTTTAAAAACACCAGGTCAGGTGAGCAGACTTTGAAGCTCCTGCCATCTAGGCCCTATTTCAAACTCAGTCACATCTTTTCTTCTTGCCATCTTGATCCAAAATCGAGGTCAGCTGATCCTGCTCAGCATTTTATACATAACAGATAGCACAATACGAAGTGAATTGCTTAAATACAGTACATCATGCAGTACACGTCTGGCAGTATCTAGATTCGACGTGTTTCTCCGCTGTTATGCTTTAACTCCTGGAGTCTCACCCTGTCTGGATCAGTCGTGTCCATGGAAACCAACCATATAAAATAATGAGAGCTGAAAATGCTAATCCGTATGTGAGAGAGCGGATCCACCCATCTAGCCAGAACAATACAGCAGCGCTAGCACCTTACCTTAGCCCCGCTACCTGCGCAGCTGTTGCCATGGTTATAGTGCGTCCAGCTAACCCACAGTTATGACTCATCTGGGAGCAAAATTAATCTGTCAACGGCTAAAACCATTCAGTGGACAAATTTGCATGTGGGAGACATCACAGCGAGGTACTTCGGCTGTCAGATAAGCTTTTTTATACGCAGCGGCGGCTTCACTCGCTAACTTATCCACGTTAAAATGAATAGCGAGCGGCTAGGACAAAGAAGAATGGTAGCTATTATAAGCTATTATAAGTCCATCTCCGCAGAGACTGAGACAGCCTAACGACCTTCATTAACGACTACTGTATTTTTTTCTCAACTCAATTGGACTAAATTTACAAAATGAGCCAGCAAATTAGAACCAAGCCGTGATGTTGCCAAGCTAGCTTGCTAACCAGCTTAGGCATCTTTCGGCAGAAAATAAATAAATTATTAAAAATAATTAACTATAAAAATATTATAACAAGTGTCGGTGTATAACCCAGGAAAATATATACCTTAAAGAATATTACACAGAAGGAAAAAAAAAATCCTTATTAACCAGTCGGTTAGCTAACTTACCGGCTCACGCTGCTCGGGTCGGGTGAAGGCGGAAGTGACGCAGCAGCTTCGACAAATCCCAGAATGCCTCGCGCGGGATAGTTGCCAGAAGGAGCTAGATGGCGCGTGATGTGGAGATTTTGCCAGATAGAATTAAAAATAGACAAGCCAACTAAGACTGAAATAGTACTAACTTGCTAACAACAAACTAAAAGCGGCAATAACTTTTCGGTGTTCAGTTACATCTGGCAAGAAATATCAGCTCTGCTTAACACCAGTGTTTATGGTGTCTTCTTCTGCTGAACCTTCTTTAGCATGCAGCCACAGCATCTTATTAATACTTGGAAAAAATTGCCGCCTGGATAAGATGGTGGTGGAAATCACAACCCACAGTTATCAAAGTTATTATATTTACTATTGAGTTCTTATGGCCGGTTTGACTGGTCACTTGAATGGAATGAATTTAATCCAAACCCCAGTAACTCAAAAACGAGTAGCCTTGTAAATAATAATTTAATGAGCCTAATATGCGAGTTGTTGTATGTTCATAAAATAAATCTGTGCTTAGGGAGTCTGTGGGATCTATTTTACAGCTAAAGGGAATCCTGGCTCAAAACGTTTGAGAAACCCCTGCTGTAAAATTTCAAATCCTTCCCAGGTGAGTAACGTTTTGAACAACTGTAGACATCGCACCCAGACTTTTGCATTAGACCAACTAATAATAAAGCATATCTTTGTCACTACGGGATGATGACAAAAAGTGCACATCTTTGGGATGGCATCTTTATTTAAAGACTTTAACAAATTCCTGTTCTTTCTGTTTGCTCTCCTTCACTTATGGTCCAAAAGTTATTAAAGAAATCACCAACTGTCAAATAAACAACTTGCATGAATTAATAAGAGCCGATATCCAAGTTTATTAACAAATTTTTAAAAAACATACAAATGATGTCACAGCTTCAGGTCTTCAGGCACAGGTCAGTCATTTGAGACAGATTTTGCTGACCAAATAGATTTCCAGGCCTTCCCTTATGTATACTCGTGGCAGAATAAAATAATACAACAGGTGCACTATGAGCAGATTATTAACTCCCATCTTTTCAAAACACACCCAAATCTGCTTAATTACGAAGTGTTCTGGAGATGATGAAAGCTTTTATAGGCTATCCAAAACTCCACGCTGGTCTATGGGCTTATCATACAGATACATGATGAAATGGTCTGAAAATCTGAAAAGGACTTTGGCAAATGATTAATCACAATTATATTATTCTTCATCTCTCTCTCTCTTGCACAAGACAAAATGTAAACATTATATACACAAACAAATAAAAGAATATTTAGAAATTGTCATCTACATACATGTAGTTATCTACATAATATACTTACAAAATCTGGCACTTGAGAGTTACAAAATGCTAGTTTTTTTTTTTTGTTTGTTTGTTTTTTTTTGTTTTTTTTTTGTCAAACCTTAGGCTTGACCTATTTTAGAGGAAAAATCCTCAGTCACCCCTTACTTTGCTACCATGTTTGCCACATATGTCTGGTGTTAGTATAGCACTCATTGTGAAATAGAGCAGAGCAGCCAAGGCAAAACATTCAGATAGTTCCTCTGAAGTGGCATGTTGACATCAGGATAGTTTTTGAAGATCATATTACGACCAGCCTAAAATCTGGTGTCATTCTGTACTCAAACATGCATCTCAAACTGCTGCTGCGATAATATCCTTGTCTTGTTGCTACAAAAATAATCTGTTGCTGTAACAATACACCATCTTTGTGTCCTTAGAGGAAGGCTTGATCCAAAAGAAGAGTGCAGTCATACAACAGCAACAGGGAGATACAAGGAAGCAGCCGCCAGTGTTGAATCTTGCTTCTATAATCTCCTTGCGAGAGGGCAGGTTCGAGCTGTCACAGTGTCAGAAGCAGGAACATACCTCACAAATGCTTCTATGTTATTTTCAGGGTGCTGCCATAGGTCTGTTGCACCACCACCTGCACATTGTCCAGTATAAAGTCGAAGGCCATGCTCCACACAGACTCCACTGACTGTTGCATCAACCTGACAAAAAGCAAAAATGAGAAGATCCATATATTGAGTCGAAGGTCAATTGAAATTCCACTCTCAAAATTAGGGGACAGGAAAGACAAAAGTAATGGTTTATCAGAACCCAGAGAAAATTAGTTCTTTACCTCTTCATGTATTTGATGACCAGGTCAAGTTTCTCCAGGTCTTTGTCCTCTACTAGCTCTGTGCAATACTTCACCACCTGCAGAATGTCCTCTTCCATAGGCTCTACAGGGTTAAACCATCTGCGTTATCAGCAGTCTCCCATCTTGCTACTCAATTCAGATGGTTAAACAAGACTGGTCTGATTATCACCTGGAAACATGAACCATGCATGTTCACGTTTCATGTTTACCTGAAATGGTAGTTACCCACTCCCGCAGCATGGCTCTGACATCGGTGAGTTCAAAAGCCCCAGCTAGGGTGGGGACAGGGCGAGGAGTGCATCTGGAGAGTGCTTCAGGGGCTTGATGGCTCGGAGAGGATGAAGGCGGTCCATTTTCAATCTAATAACAGAATTCAGATTAATATCATGAAAATAGCTGGAACTCATAATTAATGGTATACTTGCATGAATGCATAAATAATCTGGTAGTACTACTTAACCCTAAATTTTTAGTCAAAATAAATATAGGTTTACTACAAATTACTGTGCGTGGATTACAACACTACTGAGTCATTACAGTGAGAAAGTGTAAAATGCAATACTTCAAGTGTAGATCTACCTTGAAGCCAGAGAGGGCTTCTTTGTCTTTTAGTAAGAGTGGGATAGTTTTGGAGGGACTGGATTTTGCAGGACTGTTTCCTGGGATGAGTCTCTTTAATGGACTAGTGCCTTTCTTGGCGGGACTGGCATTTTTCCTCTTGTAGCGCCGCTTTGTCCTGCCAACTACAGTCTGTTTCAGTTGAAGGAGTGGGTTCCTCTGCTCCACTACTAACAGAATTTAGTGAGTAATGAGTAGGGTGTCGCCTAAACTTGTATAATGCACTCTCTTTGCTAACTCACAATACCTTGAGCCTGAGTATTTTCTCTGCGTCTGTAAGCAGAGCGTAGCTCCTCCTGTAATTCCCTGGGTAGTGCTGCAAAAACGTCTGGATCGACCTGTTGAAGCAAAAGGTCAAAAATAAAAAAAAATACTGCATAAAAAAAAAAAAAAAAAAAAAAACAAGGCATGAAATATTATTCCACCATGTATTGTTTCACCATGTGAAATCCTGATACAAGTCAGCTAAAACATACCTGGGAGAAGTCGGGAAGTTCCAGTATGATTCCTGTGCTGCCTGTTTGCCCAGGCTGGTCAGGGAGGTGGAGCAGCACAGAGGGTGGTACAGTAAAGGTTTGCTGGGCTGTGGCTGGGTGAAATGAGGTATCTGGTACCTGCTTGTGGTTCCATGCTTGCTCTATCTGTTCTCGCAACTCTGGAGGTAAAGCATCCAGCACAGAATGATCCACCTGAAGAAAGCCAGACAGACTATTGAGAGTTCTTGTGAAAGTGGATGAATTGTGGATGAGCAGTGCTCCGTCCACATAATGAGCTACAGCCAGAATAGGATGTTCTAACCTGAGAGGGAGACGGCACTTCTATGCTGAGGTTGAGGTCTGCTCGAGAGTGGCTGGTTGAGTGTATGGCAGAAGGTCCTCCTTTACTTGTACCAGGCATCGAATCGGAAAAAGTACAGGAGGTTGTGGCCGGAGAGCAAATCTCCTTTTGATTGGAAGACATTCTAGACAAATCTGAAAAAGGAAGAAGTAAAAAAAAAAAAAAAAGAGGCCAGTGATAATTTAAGGTCAGGCTTTAAAGAATTTAAATAAAGACCTAGATCCTAGATCCCAGACCTGCTTTTTGAACATCTTTGCTATGGTTGAACGTGGGCTGTCTACTTGTGAGCAATTCTCTGATAGTGCGAGAGCGAGACAGGCCAGTGTCTGAGTGTGAGCTCTCTAGCAGATGCACCTGCAGTCCCACTCCTCTCATGTCTATAACAGCAAGCTTCATGGCATGGAAGAGCTTAATGACCTCAGCTGCTATGAGCTGCCCGCAGTCTGTGGGATGAGGTAGTAACACAGACCTGCAGAGGCAGAGCAGTAATACTCTCAGACAACACCCTAAAACAAATGAACAACAGAATATATAATGTATATTTCTAAAATTAGGAAGTTTATTTTAGGCCACCTTGCCAGGTTGTCACAGATGCCATGGCCTCCATACTTGGCAGGCTCCACAGGAGCGCCTGCTTTGCGCATCATAATTTTCAGGATAATTCGTCGACCTCTAAGTCCTGCCCCCTGTAATCTCTTCTGTACCTCCATAGACAAGTTAGTCAGAAACGTTTCTGCCTCCTCTACCTAAAAGGAATCAATAGAAAGCAGATAACTATATGCTCGGAGTTGTCTACATTATGGAGGATTGAGATATCTAAAAGGAAATTTAAGGATAGAGTTAATTAAATATATAGGATACATGATTTACAGCAAGAGAAAATGAAATGAAAGAATTTTAGAGGTGGATTGACTCCATGACTGAGCTCACTTTTGTAAAGCGGATGTTGTAGTTCATCTCAGCAGATACAGACTTCCTTTCCTTCTCACTGCGTACAGGCCGGTCATCCAGCCCTCTGCAGAAGCGGAAGAGAGTTTGTCCTGTCCGTGGACCAAACTCCTTTTGCAGGCGCACTATGGACAACTGCTGCAGGTCCCCACAAGTAGTCACACCAAGAGAGGCTAGCTTACTGCTTATAGAGCGTCCCACACCTACACATATCCAAGTGCACACGCGCACACGCACACACACACACACACACACACACCAAACATTCCATAATTGTGTATGATAAATTGAAAAAAAGTGCAGACTTTAATGGACATGTTGGTGAAGGGAATAGTGGGGATGAGGAAATGATGGGCAGGTTTGGTCTTCAGGTAAGGAACCCAGAAGGACAGAGGTTGGTAGACTTTGCTAAAAGTATGGAGATGGCTGTGGTGAACACGTACTTTCAGAAGAGGCAGGAACACAGGGTGACATATAAGAGTGGTGGCAGGAGCACACAGGTGGACTATATCTTATGTAGACACTGTAATCTGATGGAGATTAGCAATTGCAAAGTAGTGGTAGGAGAGAGTGTAGCTAGACAGCATAGGATGGTGGTGTGTAAGATGACTCTGGTGGTGAGGAAGATGAAGAAAGCAAAGGCAGAGCAGAAGACAAAGTGGTGGAAGTTGAAAAAGGAAGAGTGCTGTGTGGTTTTCAGGGAGGAGTTGAGACAGGCTTTAGGTGGTCAGGAGGTGCTTCCAGATGACTGGTCTACTACAGACAAAGTGATCAGGGAGACAGGTAGGAAGGTGCTAGGTGTGTCATCTGGAAGGAGGAAAGAAGACAAGGAGACTTAGTGGTGGAATGAGGAAGTTCAGGAGAGTATCCAGAGGAAGAGGTTAGCTAGGAAGAAGTGGGACAGTGAGAGGACAGAGGAAAGTAGACAGGAATATAGGGAGATGCAGCATGAGGTTAAGATAAAGGTGGCAAAGGCCAAACAGAAAGCTTATGAGGACATGTATGCAAGGTTAGATAGTAAGGAAGGTGAGAGGGATTTGTATCGGTTGGCGAGGCAGAGGGATAGAGATGGTAAGGATGTGCAGCAGGTTAGAGTGATTAAAGCTAGAGATGGAAATGTGTTGACAGGTGACAGGAGGGTGAGGGAAAGATGGAAGGAGTACTTTGAGGAACTGATGAATGAGGAAAATGACAGAGAGAAGAGTAGTAGAGGCAAATATTGTTGAGCAGGAAGTAGAAAGGATTAGCAAGGGTGAAGTTAGGAGAGCTTTGAAGAGGATGAAGAGAGGAAAGGCGGTTGGTCCTGATGGCATACCAGTGGAGGTATGGAAGTGTCTAGGAGAGATGGCAGTAGAGTTTTTAACTAGGTTGTTCAGCGAGGTCTTAAGAGAGTGAGAGGATGCCTGAGGAATGGAGGAGAAGTGTGTTGGTGCCGATTTTTAAGAACAAGGGAGATGTGCAGAGTTGTGGAAACTACAGAGGTATTAAGCTGATGAGCCATACAGTGAAGTTGTGGGAAAGAGTAGTGTAAACAAGGCTAAGGGGAGAAGTGAGCATTTGTGAGCAGCAGTATGGTTTCATGCCAAGAAGGAGCACTACAGATGCAGTATTTGCTTTGAGAATGTTCACTGAGAAGTACAGAGAGGGTCAGAAAGAGCTGCATTGTGTCTTTGTAGATTTAGAGAAAGCATATGACAGGGTGCCAAGAGAGGAGCTGTGGTATTGTATGAGGAGGTCTGGAGTGGCAGAGAAGTATGTTAGAGTGGTGCAGGATATGTATGAGAGCAGTAGGACAGTGGTAAGGTGTGCGGTAGGTGTGACAGAGGAGTTCACGGTGAAGGTGGGACTGCATCAAGGATCGGCTCTGAGCCCCTTCTTGTTTGCGGTGGTGATGGACAGGCTGACAGATGAGGTCAGACAGGAATCTCCATGGACTATGATGTTTGCGGATGACATTGTGATCTGTAGTGAGAGCAGGGAGCAGGTGGAGGAAACTCTAGAGAGGTGGAGGTTTGCTCTGGAGAGAAGAGGAATGAAGGTTAGTCGCAGCAAGACAGAATACATGTGTGTGAATGAGAGGGATCCAAGTGGAACAGTGAGGTTACAGGGAGAAGAGATAAAGAAGGTGCAGGATTTTAAGTACTTAGGGTCAACAGTCCAGAGCAATGGGGGGGTGTGGAAAAGAGGTGAAGAAGCATGTGCAGGCAGGTTGGAATGGGTGGAGAAAAGTGTCAGGTCTGTTGTGTGATAAAAGAGTACCAGCAAGAATGAAAGGAAAGGTGTACAGGACAGTAGTGAGACCAGCGATGTTGTATGGTTTGGAGACAGTTGCACTGAGGAAAAGACAGGAGGAAGAGTTAGAGGTAGCAGAGCTGAAGATGTTGAGGGTCTCTTTGGGCGTGGCGAGGATGGATAGGATCAGGAATGAGTACATCAGGGGGACAGCACATGTGAGATGTTTTGAAGACAAAGTTAGAGAGGCCAGGTTGAGATGGTTTGGGCATGTTCAGAGGAGGGAGAGTGAATATATCGGTAAAAGGATGCTGAGGTTAGAGCTGCCAGGCAGGAGGCCGAGAGGAAGACCAAAGAGGAGGTTTATGGATGTAGTGAAGGAGGACACGAAGGTAGTCGGTCTGAGAGAAGAGGATGCAGGGGATAGGGCTAGATGGAGGCAGATGATTCGCTGTGGCGACCCCTGAAGGGAACAGCTGAAAGGAAAAGAAGATGTGCACACTTCATGTCCACAGTGCATTTACCAGGCAGGCTAGTGACAGGCTGGTCTCTGATAAAGTCATCCACCTCCTCCGGTCTGAGAAAATACTGGCCATTTGGTTTTGCTTTCCGGGTTGCCATCCTAGCCAAGAGGATGTTGGAGCCTGATGAGAGACAGGAAGCATAATTTGTATTATGATTATTAATAAGGCATTAAAATAAACCAAACGATGATGTTTTAATTCTCATTAGTTAAAAACAGCTTGCTCACTCATGCCGATGGAGGCACAACAGCCAGTCTTCTCCCTCACATCAGCACGGATGGCAGTGGCCAGCTCATCAGGGGTGACCCCCAGCTCTGCCAGAAGGGATGTGGCATCCAGTAAGGCCTCATCACAACTTAAAGCCTCAATGTTATATGTATAACTACAAAAACAGAGTGAGCATTTATTACAGAGTAGAACTGCATGTCGATATTATCAGCATGTCAGAGATTAGCATGAGCTAGATCAGTGTTGTATACCTGGCCAGAGTTTCATACATTGCAAGTGCCACCTCTTTGTATGCATGGAAATCATAGGGAACTGACTGCAGCTCAGGACACAGCTGCTTAGCCTGACCAAAAAACATGCCGTTCCTCACACCAGCCTGTCTATAAAGATACATGCAATAATAAACATATAGTAAATTTACAGTTATATTCCTTAGGAGCCTGGTGACACAAATGAATATTTTAGAGTACCTGGCCTCATAGCTACAGGAAGCAATCTCTGCCATAGAGAGAACAACCTGGTCATGCTCCACTCTATTACTGCCAGTCTCCTCAGTCTCTGGAGAAGGGGTCAGCTCAATGTCATCACCCATTCTTCCTAAGAGATCAGACAGCAAAACAATCATGAGCACTTCCTACAAAAGGAAAAAACAGTCTGTTGTTCCTTTTAGAAAAGTATCCATACAAAGCCCTGATTTCAACATTAAGTCCCGTCTCCACTCTACTACTGAGTACCAGCAAAGTTGAATCAGCCAACCAAAGTGCTGCTAATATTAAGATAGCTGTAATATATTTTTTCTATCTCTGAAGAGAAAACATTCATAGACAAATTCAGAGTAAAATTTTCTCTTTGATAGTCTATGCTGAACTATGCTGAAACAGGAAAATCACCTGCTCTGTGCTGGTTCCGCTTCTTCTTATAGTACTGGAACTCCAGCTGGGGGTTGGCACCAGGACGCTGAGCAACAAGCCCCCGCCCACGATTACTTGTCACAGCCACTGGTTTCCCTGGAGTGAGAAGAGTACACATGAAATATGCACTTAATGCAAAAAAAAAAAAAAAAAAGGAATGGCATGATCAGCAATTCCACAACATAATTATTACATGTACAGTATAATATACTATGTTGAATCTGCTGCTCCGTGTGATCGTTACCATGAAGTTCAGGGCGATGTCTAATCCCCACTGATGCAAAGAAGCAGTCCATGTCCACATGCAGAATACAGGACTGACATACCTGAGGAGCAGGCATAAATGAGGTACCTAGGAAGAAAACAAAATGTTTTACTCAGACAGGCCAAATATACAGTCCGAAAGTGCCTTCTCCTTACAATACCATTATCAGACAACAACCTACAAGAGTATAGCAAAGAATCACAATCACACATGTACAAGACCATCAAGGCATTGAGAATTAGGAGTGTAAACCTTAGGCTTCTACACGACACGATTTTGATTCTTAAGGCAACGATTCGATATTTGACGAAATCACTGAATCTGCTATGATATGATTAGATTTAGTAGCCTCCGATCGATATGTGACTAATTGTGTTCAGAATCTGTGCATTTTATAGCCGTTGTGTATAATAAAGTTACGAACATGCTAGATGTGCCAGCAGAGGTAATGTATTTTCTGTGCAGTCCGTGTGAGACATGGAGGTTGTGTTGTATGACTCTGGAGGAGTCCAGAAAGAGGGGGTTGTGAAATCCAACCTATATTTTGAGCTGTAGCCAGATACAAAAAGGATGAGAACCACTGGAGTAAGAAAAGGTAGAGAGAAATGCATTTTAATTGGTATTCTGGAACAGTCCAATCACAGACCGCGAATAACTGTGAAACTGTGACACCATAACAAGCCTAGTCTGAGTAGAAGTTATGGTGAGAAGAATAATAGACACAAGACAGACACTGCAAATGTCAACTGGCTCACAGTACAACTCATTAACAAATAAAATGCATAATGAACAATTTGTGACATTACCTGCACAGTGGTCAGTTCTAAGCTTCTTCAGCTTATCTTTTCCAGAGAACACGGCCCCCCCGGCAGCCCGCCGCCTGCTCTGAAGGGTATTGACATACTCCGAGAACTCATTCCGCCATGTAGATATATGATGGAGCCGTGAGTGAGAGAAGAACTCTGAGATAATCCCAGTCTCTGGGCCCTGTGCTGACTGTTTGCCTGTTAGGGTGACATTAGATGCGATATGGTAACTCCCGTTCAGTCTGACTCGGCTAATCTGATCCTGGCCAAGCGACCGTTCTGAATCTACTCGCTTTTCCTGAATAGCGGTGATTGTTGCTGAGGGTGGCTCTGAAAGCATGGAAGAATCAGAGCTTCGCTCATGATGAGTGGCCCTTGATGGGCTGAGTGGTAGTGAGGTGCTTGCTATGGATGCTGTCAAATCTGATGCAAGACCACCAGAAGAAGGGCAGCTAGACGTCCCCATTTCTTCAGCTTTTGGTTGAGGGTACCTGAACTCTGCTCCTTGGTGTGTAGATTTTGAACAAGAAACATGGTTTTGTTTTAAGGCACCATTCAGAGGATGAACATAACCATTTTTTTGCAGATGGTTCTTTGATCCTTTAAGAAAAGTAACCGCAGAACTGTTACAAGTGTATCCATCATGTACCCCATTAAGTTTGGGACCTTCCTCCTTAGAGAAACTAAGATGTGAGCCATTCCTGTAGCAAAACAAAAAGAGGTCAGGAAGGGAGGAAATATTCCACAACCAAGAATAAGACATGACAGCCTCTCAAAACATGCACATACATAATACATACAAAGCTTCTACTTACAGTCTGTTTACTGTCTGCTGATTGGTTTTCTCAGTAGATTTGGATGGCACTGATCGAGTAACCGTGAGAGCTGGGTTATGGAGGTTGCTTGGTTGTGGTAGGTTCAGGTTGAACTGGGATGGCCCTTGACCGGACCCAGCTTGCTCCTGCACTTGCCGAGGTCGCACACTGGAAAAGTTTAGGCCCTTCTGCTTTGCATATAGCTGATATTGCAGATATGAGAGTTGCTGCCCTGCCTTTATGCTAAAAGTGAAACAGTATGACAAACACAAGGCTTTACCATGTATACACACACAAACTAAATAGCAGGCTCAAACACCACACAAAGAATGTTCAAATACTGTCAGTGTAAAACAACAATTATATATATATATATAAAAAATAAAAAAACTTTTTAAATATAATTTGTTAAAGCAACACAGACAAAAAGGCTAGGTCCACATTAATCCAGGTAGATCTGAAAACTGGCGTTTTCAAACATTTTCCAAAAATTGCTTGTCCACACTGAAATGTCTGAAAACTCATAAATCCCTATACTGCACATGCGTAAAAACGCAAGAAGCTTTAGCCTGCATCATTTCCGTCAGGCGTTTATTTAAAAATGCAATCTGAAGGTTGTACAAAGTGACATTAATCTTGAACAACACTATCAAACTGGATAGCAGGCACAACAACTGCAGTGCAACATCATCCACCATCTTGTTTGTTTTGAGTTGAATGCGTCACATGACCGACTAAAAATACGTCATTGTTTTTTAATATCGCGTTTTCTCGGTCCACACTACTATACAACACGAAAATGACATTTCCAAATTTATCCACTTGGAAGAGTGTTTTCGAAAAGCTCCATTTTCGCTGGACAAAAATGCTGTTTCAGTGTGGACAGGAGGCCAAAACAGAGAGAAAAAGTTGCGTTTTAAATTTATCCAGATTAATGTGGACATATCTTAAAAGAAACGCGCATGGATGCACGAGCGCACGCGCACACACGCACAGACTCGTCTAGTTAGCAAGTTAAAACCACACAGAGACACAGACACACACACACAGAGACACAGACACACAGACACACACACAGAGACACAGACACACACACAGAGACACAGAGACACAGAGACACAGAGACACAGACACACAGAGACACAGACAGACACAGAGACACAGAGACACAGACACAGAGACACAGACACAGAGACACAGACACACACACAGAGACACAGACACACACACAGAGACACAGACACACACACAGAGACACAGACACACACACAGAGACACAGACACACACACAGAGACACAGACACACACACAGAGACACAGACAGACACAGAGACACAGACAGACACAGAGACAGAGACAGACACACACACAGAGACAGACACACACACAGAGACAGACACACACACAGAGACAGACACACACACAGAGACAGACACACACACAGAGACAGACACACACACAGAGACAGACACACACACAGAGACAGACACACAGACACACAGAGACACAGACACACAGAGACACAGACACACAGAGACACAGACACACAGACACACAGACACACAGACACACACAGAGACACACACAGAGACACACACAGAGACACACACAGAGACACAGACACACACACAGAGACACAGACACACACACAGACACACAGACACACACACAGAGACACAGACACACACACAGAGACACAGACACACACACAGAGACACAGACACACACACACACCTGTCAGTGATCCATTCTGGACGTACTACTTTCTCCCCTCGCAGTTCCTTTATTTTAAAATTAGGCAGGTTGGTGGCGATGATGTGCGTAGTTTTGCTATGCGAGTAATACACATGAAACTGTCCTCCATGTAGCATCATTAGTCTGCGCAATTCATCTGCACTGGGCTCTGGACAAATGAGAAATCCACATTTATTTTCACATGGAAGTATGCAAAGTCTTATAGTGAAAAAGTCTCAGGTAAGTCTCAAAATAATTACTATATTAAGCAATAAACAGTAAAATATTTAACGAAAATACTAAATCACATCTTGTACATGAATGCAGAAGGCAGAAAATGGGCCTAGAGATTAAATTTATATGAAAATGACTTTTGCACAGTTCTGTACACATGCACATGGTGGACATAAAGTCTACACACCCCTTGTTAAAATTGCAGTTTTATGTCAAGTAAAAGCATGATAGCATCAACAAAATTAAAGTGAAAAACAAATAGAAGCGTTTTCAAAACAAAAGAAAACAAAAACCTGGTTGCATAAGTGTGCAATTTATAATGGGGCAGGATGTTCCTCCAAATTCTACAAAAGGACAAGAAGAAACTTTATCAGGGAGGCTGCCAAGAGACCTACAGCAACATTAAAGGAGCTGCAGGAATATCTGTCAAGTACTGGTCACTCCCTGCATGTGACAACAATCTATTGTGTACTCCTCTATTGAGGAGGTCACTGTGGCTATGGGGTAGGGTGGCTAGACGGAAGCTCTTTCTCACCTAAAAAAAATATATATCCAAGCCCACCTAATTGTTGCCAAACTATGTGGCAAAATATGCTATGGCCTGATGAGACCTAGGTAGATCTTTTTGGGCATAATTCTAAAAAATATATGTTTAACCCAAAAACTTGTCACCCAAAGAATACTGTATCCACGGTGAAGCATGGTGGTGGCAGCATCATGCTATGGAGCTGCTTCTCTTCAGTTGGGACTGGAGCTCAAGTCACGATAGAGGGTATCATGGATGGCTCCAAATACCAATCTATTTTTTTTAAACACAAAACCTGCAGGTGTCTGTTAGACAGCTGAAGATGAAGTAAAATTTCACCTTCCGGCATGACAACAACCCAAAGCACAAATCCAAGTCAACAAAGGAATGTCTTCAGAAGAAGATGATCAACATTTTGGAATGGCACCAAATAGAGCCCAGATCTAAATCCTGTCAAAAACTTGTGGAATGACTTGAGGAGGGCTAAACACAGGAGATCCCCTGCAATTGGATAGATATGGAGCATTTTGGCAAGGAATTTAAATTGAATAAAAATGCCAAATCAAAAGAAGTGCCAGGTTAGCAGACTCACCCAAAAGGACTGAGTGGCGTATCGCAAGCGAAATGTGCTAGTATTAGTAAGGAGTTAGTATTAGCTAGTAGCTAGTATTAGTTAAGGAGTGTGCACACCTGTGAACCAGGTATGTTTTTTTCCTTTTTCCCCCCCCCCTGAAACATTTATATTTGTTTTTCACTTGAATTTTGCTGGTTGCTATATCATATTAAAGGTGTAAAAAGATCTGACATGATTCATCAAGGTTTAATTTTTTTACATCACAAAAACCTGCAATTTTTTTTTTACAGGGGTACATATTAGTCCACACACACCCAACATCAGAATTATTGGCACCCTTAGCAAGGATGGGTAAAAAGGTTACGGAAATCAACGTAATCTCATATGGAAAATGTATTCAAACATATCATTTAACAAACTATCTAGAAAGCATGCCAGAAGAAAATTTAATCTAACCACAAATGTAAGTGACAGGGGTTTGCTATATGCTACTGGAACTTTGACTGGAACCAGGTGATCACAAGAGAGGACTTGAGGACCCTGGAGGCTCTAGAGAGATTGTGTATTGAGGACTGTTCTCAGATTCCTTCCTCTGTATTCTCCAGTCTCATCAAGCATTATAGGAGAAGACTCTGTGTTGTATTGTGGAAAATGGAGGTTACACGATGTACTCAATGCAGGTATGTCATTTTTATTTTTTAAAAATTATTATTATTTCCTCAATTAACGTTTATATTCCTCTCATTTTTTCGGTTTCAGATGTCATATTTTTAAAGAATCTTTACCCATCTTTACAAAAGGTGCCAGTTGGACTCAAGAAAGTAAACAATGTTTTATCGGACCTGTGTATCCATTAACATAGATAGCCACACCACTGAAGATGCTGGATGAGGTCCCCTGTTTTTCCTTCTCCCTGGGAGCATCCCTCATAAACTGCTCCTCCAGCTTAGTGACCTTAGCAGCCATGTAGCCCCCCTGCACCCGCACACAAACAAACACACACACACACACACACACACACATTCACTGAACAGTATCAACTGATACAAAAGCACTCACTAGTACACATTAACCAAGACCCCTTTCACGTTTAAAGAGAGAAACCTTCGAGCAGGTCACAGCTCCAGAAATGATCTGGCTGAATCAGACAGAAATACACACAATGAACAAACTGGGCAGTGTCTGGCTGACGAGCGTCTGATTACGCCTCACACATTCAACGCGCTTGGAGGCGCGAGCCCGCTGGCACGGCGGCTCCATGTTGCCATGGTAACGGCAAGAACTCAGGGATTCGGGAGTTGAGTCTGAAGCAATAAACAGACAAAAGAGGGAAAAGCCCAATATACAGAGGCAACCTCTGCCTGTAGCACCATACCAAAACCTGTCAGTTCATGTGAACGTTTTTAACAAAGTCATCATTTTCGGACACGGTGCATCTAAGGACAACTGCATTCTCAAAATAAACTTAAAATGCATGTTTGCTAAATACATGGTTAATATACATGATACCCACTTCCTATTAGTAGCCTATTTTTTTTCTTGATGTTCAAGTGCATCTTGTAATACAAGTTACATTTTAAATGCAGATCATCTGGTTTCGCACCTGCATGGAGATTTCACCATGCATTATGTTTTAAATAGGTAATAATTCTGAATGTATTTGGCACAGACAACAGCAACAAAACCTGAAGAGATTTCAAAACAAAGAATGCAAAGAAAAAGAAATCTTGTTATTGCTCCAGGCACAGGTACCCAACCTGCATTAATGCTGGTTTTAATCCATGAAATCAAATCTGATGCACGTCGAGGATTTGAAACGGACTTGAAACCACAGAGAAGTGAACAGAGTCTAATCGAAATAAGTGAGATTGGTTAAGTCAGTGTGCATTTTTTGCTGTGCAGTCTGCAGAATGTTTTTCTACTTTAATCGATGTGCCAAAAATGGATTTGAGCAGCCTATATGAAAGTCATTTTTAGAAGAAACGTTTAGTGCTGCAGTCTGGTTTAAACATGCCAATCAGTGTGTAGTACATCAGCAATGAGCAATATGTCCTTTCAGACAATCTACAGTGTAGTCTTACCCTTCCTCCCCAACCATCACCTTCGCTGGCTTTCTTTCTCCATCCATCTCGATTCATACTGAGGAACCTGACAGGAAAAGAAAAGAGAAAGTGTTAGGAGGTGATCTTGAATTAACATTAATTCTAAGACGCCTAAGAACACGACGCGTGTGTGTACCTGTGCAGTCCTACACACGCCTTTTTTCACAATACAGCATATTACCTTTATTATAGCATATTGCAGTCCGTACAGGATTTCGCCGAGTTTGTTTGTGATTGTTTCGGCCAAAATGCTTGATTTTGCTGCTTTTTTATAAAAAAAAAAATTGTGATGCAATTTGCAGAGTTTTTTGTGCTTTTTCTTCCGGAAAACTATTTGAACTGGCGTAATTGCAATTGCATAAAATTGTTTTTCAGTCTTTCACAGTGGTGTTTGTTGGTAAATGAGACCGTTTAGCCATACTCATGTGTGCATGTGAATCAAAGAGGGCTTTGGCTGAATGTGCATTGTGATGACAAATCTATGGAAAATCTGAGTTTATTTTGAAAAATTGCAAGCTTCTCGAAAATTGCGGAGTTTGCTTGATTTTGCATTAATTTCTGCGACTGCAAAAAAACAAACAAAAAATTTTTTTTCGCTAAATCCTGGAGGGACTGATATATTGCTTGGATAAGTAACTGCTGTGAGAGAATGACTCAGAATAGCATTAATAGCAGTTATGTGCTCAGGTAATGGCAGTTTTCCTATTTATCCTAAAGGCAGGAATAAAATGTTAGATTAAACGAGAATATTAACTGTGCACCATTAAAATTAAAATGGTGAACATTTGTGCTACTTAATGCTAATGCTAAAGCAAAGATCCCTGTGAAGTTCAGGCTTAATGGACTCACTCAGTTTTATTTTATTGAAATTCTTTACATTCACACAGAGAGGAATGAGTGGCATCTCATTCTTTCAGTTTATTCAGTTATAAATGCCTCTACATTAAGATTGTTCCATCTGTTAGTTTGGTGAGGGGGTGTTTAAGCTCATTAACACAGACACATGGTGAGGTTATGCCAGAAAGGAAATCCTTCTCTCGCTTTCATTCCATTAGTCCATATACTTTGCTGAAAACATTGTCCCTGACACTCATAGAAAGAAGCACGTGCACACACAACCTGATTCTCAACAGAAAACCTCACTGACTATGCTGCACACATAGAAGAGACACTATACCTCAAACGGGTATCACGTATGAAAATACATCCCCTCTCTTCGGTAAGATAGTACATCCCACCCTGACAAAGAGTCTGCCTCTCCATCAATCTGCTCTCTCACACCAACGATCTCATTGTGCTTTTGCAGGAGATAAAGCACTAAGGCAGGTGGAAACAATTTATTAAGTGCTGCTCAAAGATGGTCTCCTGTCAAGAGTTTCTGAGACTGACCGATTTGCATTGCTAATAAACTGAATAAGGCATGGATAAGGCAAAGATCAGACACACTCAACCTTAAAAGAGAGGTTTGTAATTTTGAGAGCTCTAAGCCACCTACAAGGTGAATGTGAATTGCAGTGAAACCCCTGACACTTTCACCCTTCCTCTCAACCGACTCCAGTCCCTCTCTTCTTACCATCTATGTCTCCTGAGCCTTTCAGGGGGGGGGGAAGGCTGGGACGGAGCGAACTGCTTAGCCGGTAAAGCGTAAACAGGACAGTAAAATAAAAGACATTGATATTGTGAATTACCGTTGTTCTAATAATGATTTGAACTTATAATTATTACAGACAAATTACAAATTGCAAACTGCACCCTGAGGCTTCCAGACTGTACAAGTACAAACAGATAAAGATGTACGATCATGATATAGACCTCTGAGTGCACCATGTTTAATGCATTTCCTGGGGTGTGAACAGGCCTCGGAGTCTCAGAATGTTAAAAGTGAAAGTTGAACTGGCATGACATGACACCGGTGTGTAGGTCCATAGGGACTGATTAATGCAAAATAATCCTACAGCTCTCTACACACTAACATGCTACATGTGGGAAATATCATCATCATCATTATCATCATCATCATCATATAAATCAGTGTGTCGATCTGATCTGCACTCCTCTGCAGCACACAAGCTGCTCAACACTGCCACATACTCACTGGGTCACTGAGGTCATCCAAGTTCACTCTCATAAACAATATGTCACCTGGCCCCATGATTTAGGAGCACTTTTTACTACCAAGCCCAGCTGGACATGCATAAATAATACACCACAATGGTCTAACGCCTGATATGAGGCGGAGTGAATACTAGTCTGGGCATGTTATCGTGTTCGCTTCCTGCAACATGCCGGACACCTCGGAAACTCACAACAAATTTCCGAATCCAAACATGACACTAACGATAATAAAGCAAACTAGCAAGAAGTTGAGCTACCAGGTGAAATAATAAATAAGCAAACAGCACCGAGGCCGACTAGGTTAGCGTGTTCATAATACTGTGGCATTACAAACTAAGCTCCAATCAAGCACTGCAGTAAACACGACTTACAGACATACAAAGAGAACAAAAAGCCCACTTAAATCAACCTGGGATAATGATTTGTTACCTACAAAAACTGACACATGCTGAGAAACAAGGTGTAAGTGTATTTTTTTGTGTGTGCTCCACAGTGGGCTAGCTGTTTTTGTCTTGCTTTGCAACCTTTGAAAGCCAAAATGACTGCTCACCTAATTCTCCCCCTTTTTTTTTTTTTTTTTTTTTTTACTAATGTTAATCTGTCCAAACCAACGCGCCGTTGTTTCCAAAGATCAGCAGCGTCGTCCACTTAATCTTTTCTACGTGTATTTCCAAAGATCACTAAAGGAACAGTCGTGCAAACGGCGTCTTTCGGTATCACCGACATGCTCTCGTGGCTCCAGAATGATCCCTCTCCCCGTACCGTCCCCTCTCTCCATTGCCAATCGCCTGTCCGCCGTTCACTGTTAGCTCTTCCCCGAGTCTGTCACCACCCGAGCTGCGTCTCCTGCCCGCCGCCCACCGCGCATGCGCACCATTTTCACGCATGCGTCGCTTCCTCTCATTTTATTTTCACTGCGCATGCGTATTGGCAAGCTGGTTTTTCAAAAAACGCCTTCTAGCGTTCAAACAAGAGCGCGCAGTATTCCAAATCCCTAGCATGCATAAACAGCAGGAGTGCACGAAAGAAGTTACCTTAGGTAACCCTGTTTGATTCAGATGTGTTTAAAAACAGCACGTAATTACGAATTTGTGCCAAAAAATAAAATAAAAATGACAACAAAATTAAAATGCAAACTCCAATTTGCCATTCTTTTTCCATATATATCACTGAGGGCTTTGGTAGGAACACTATACTAATACTGGGTAGGTACTAGGTACTGGGTAATACTTTGCTCTAAAAACTCAGTTCTTCGTGGCATGGATTCCACAAGATTTTGGAAACATTCCTTTGAGATTCTGGTCCATGTTGACATGACTGAATCACACAATTCCTGCAGATTTTTCAGGAGCATTGCTGTGAATCTCCCATTCTACCTCATCCCAAAGCTGTTCTATTGGATTCAGATCCAGTGACTGGGAAGGCCACTGAAGAACACTGAACTCAGTGTCATGTTCATGAAACCAGTTTGATATGACTTTTGATTTGTGACATAGTCAGGAACAATACTCAAATAGGCTGTGGCATTCAAGCAATGATTGATTGGTATTAAAAGGTCCAAAGTGTGCCAAGAAAATATTCCCCACAAGATTACGCCACCTCCACCAGCCTGGACTATTGACACAAGTCAGGTTGGGTCCATGGATTCAAAGCTGACCATCTGTCTCAGTAGAACTCGAGATTCATCAGACCAGGCTACATTTTTCCAGACTTCAACTGTGCAGTTTTGGTGAGCCTGTGCCCACTGCAGCCTCAGCTTTCTGTTCTTGGCTGACAGAAATGAAACTCGACATGGTCTTCTGCTGGTGTAGCCCATCCGCCTTAAGGCCCGACGTGTTGTGCATTCTGAGATGCTTTTCTGCTCACCACAATTGTACAGATTGGTTATCTGAGTTACTGTAGTCTTTCTGTCAGCTTGAACTAGTCTGGCCATTCTCTGCTGTCCTCTCTCATCAACAAGCCGCTTCCATCTGCAGAACTGCTGCTCACTGGATGTTTTTGATTTTTTGCACCATTCTGAGTAAACTCTAGAGACTGTTGTGTGTGAAAATCCCAGGAGATCAGCAGTTATAGAAATACTCAAACCAGCCCGCATGGGCCACAATCATGCCACGGTCAAAATCACTGAGATCACATTTTTTCCCCATTCTGATAGTTGATGTGAACATTACCTGAAGCTGCTGGCACATATCTGCATGATTTTATGCATTGCACTGCTGCCACAAGATTGGTTGATTAGATAATTGCATGAATGTATACACTCGATGAGTGTATATGGTTATATTATGGTTTTATCAAATTAAAATGCAAATTGCATTATGTATTTTTGTTTTTTCATTTTGGTACCATCTTTGTGCACATATCTGTGCCAAAATGAAAAAAAAAAAAAATTCCATGTAAGCATGCTCTATTAGAGTCAAAAGTAAAAAAATAAAGTCATTATTGTTGTTGTTATTATTATTATTATTATTATTATTATTATTATTATTATTATTATTACTACTACTACTAGTAGTAGTAGTAGTAGTATTAATAGCATTATTACTTCTAGTACTACTATTAGAGTAAAGCAGAGCCAAAGCTTTTCTTAGTAGCTGCAACCAAGCTCATCAGCCACATAGGTCTTGTCAGCTCTGAGCACTAGGTCTGAACTGCCCTCAAAGACCTTTAGTAGCCATAGGAGTACTAAGGAATCCCATGGAGCCTGACTATGACAGTTAGGTGCCAGTGGGACGCTTCACAGCCAATACATTGCTCACTAGGCAGAAACCACCTCGGACCAGCTGTCGACAATGCCACAGGAATACAGGATTCAGTTTCGCCAGCAGTCCCCAACCAAGGACATGACAGAGAAAGTTGACCCTGCTTTTCAGAACAGGGGAAAACTAAATCCCCAATGAAATCAAAATTTAAGTTTTGTGTCTTTTAGTATAAATATGTTAGCCTTAAGGTTATCTATAAGCTAGTGTGCTCCAAGAACAATGACAAAATTCACATTTAGAAGATGCATTCAAAATTTACAGTTTCTCTCTACCACCAATGCGGATCAACAATTTTGATGACACTTTTTGGGACACTTCAGCTTCTCATCAGATTTTCTGTCCAATCAAATGTTCTCTAAAATCTGAAGTGTCCCTCCCCCTACATTATAAAAATCCACGGTACTAACTATCAAGTACGGCTGAGCCCAGGCTGTGAGGTAAGTTAAACGCTAATTGGCTATTTTAAAAGGGTGAGGGGCCACTCTGGAAGTTCCGCCCTGATTTCCTGTTTCAGTGGCAATTACATCATTGCATCAAATAATGCTGTGTGTTTCAAGGCACTTCACGGAGACTTTAAAACCTTGCCATTCAGCATGCTAAAATTGTCAAATGTCCTTGTAGCCATACAACCACAGGACTGGCTCACCTGTCGATCTTTTCAATTCATACTTTGATGTTCCCATTGCTCTAAAACACAGATATTTTCTGAGATTGCCTTCTAAGGACAGGCATTCCAGGTCAAAGTTCTACCCATTGATGTGGAGGCATATATTGGGATTTTAGAGAGACATACAATATGTGCCATCAAGGCAATGCCCTCCATGGTTATTTCAGCAAGACAATGCCAGGCCTCATTCTGCACATGCTCCAACAGTGTGGCTTCATATACACAGAGTGTGTGTGCCAGCAGTACAGATTTGTCTCCTATAGTGCATCATGAAGAGGAGAATCAGACAATGTCGACCAAGGACTGTTGAGCAGCTGAAGTCTTGTATCAAGCAAGAATGGGCAAAAATTCCACTTGCAAAACTGCAACAGTTAGTATCCTCAGTTCCCAAACAATTAAAACTTTGATCTAGATTTAAAATAACATTATTTGAGTAATTAAAACTTAAGTAAATATGACATTTAAACACATTTGAGTAGTGATTACACATTTCATTTGGTCATTTCCACAGTTTTTGTGGTTTTGCAGTGGTGATTTGATGTTCTCTGAAGCACAAGAGGACTCCAAATGAGAGGTCAAAGGTCAGGCCAGGAAGGACAAAGTGGTTGAAACTCTGAAAACGATAATTAAACATAATTAAGCATAAACTAATTTCCCTTCCAACATAATGGGAAGTGTCACCTGATCCGACTAGACCAAACACTTGTTGACATCCGTCGCAGTAGATTTAGTTGTTTCTTGCAGTAAGTACCATCTTTTGGTTTTTGTATTGGTATTTTTTGGTATTAATAAGTAAGTATGCGATGAACTGTAAAGGACAAGCCTGTTTTGGGCCTAGGGCGGTATATGGTAAATGGTCTGCACTTATATAGTGCCTTTTAACCTTTTGAAGTTCTACAAAGCACTTTACACTGTGTCTCATTCACTCACGGCAGCAGAGCTACCATGCAAGGCACTTGCCTGCCATCAGGAGCAACTTGGGGTTCAGCATCTTGCCCAAGGACACTTCAGCATGTGGAGTCATGTGGGCCAGGAATCGAACTGCCAAACCTATGATTAGTGGACAACTACTACCTGAGCCACAGCCACCCGTATTTTACCATACCAGGTATGGTAGAAAATTGTATTTTAACTTAACTTTTAATTTAGGTTGGTTAGTTGTCCACATTCCTAGTTATTCTTCTTGTTTTTTGTTTTGGCATATGGATGTCCTTGAAGTACATGTCCCCTATCCATAGTTTCAATGGTGAGTATACACCTATCTCATTAAAGCCTTGTTGGTATTTTAGTGTTTGTTTTTGCTGTTTTGGTCACATATCAAAATACCAAGCAAAGGCAGAGGGTAGGACATTGACTTAAAATGCCTGTCTCTGACAAGGCAACCCTGAAAGGAACTGTGGAAAGGAAATGTGTCCTAGTCTAACAGATGGGCTTAAAAAACCCCAGATGAAGACCGTTGTCCTTCTGGAAGAACTCGACGTCCATTTTTCCTGAAAACAAGCTGAAATGTGGACTCATCTGACCACAGCACACGTTTCCACTGCTTTTCAGTCCATCTGAGATGAGCTCGAGCCTAGAAAACTCGGTGGCGTTTCTGCATAGAGTTGATGTGTGGCTTCTTCCTTGTGTAATTTCGGGTTGCATTTCTGGATGCAGCGGCGGACTGTAAGTTAAGTGACAATAGTTTTCCGAAGTACTCCCTGCCCATGTAATTATATTTATCACAGTAGCATGATGATTTCTCGGGCAGTGCCGCCTGAGGGCTCGAAGGTCACACACATTCAACAGTTGTTTCCGGCCTTGCCCTTTACGCAATGAGATTTCTCTGGATTCCCTGAATCTTTTCACAATATTATGCACTGTAGATGGTGAAAGACCTAAATTCTTTGCAATCTTGAGTTGAGCAATGTTCTTTTTGCACTGACTGACAATTCTCTCATGAAGTTTGGCACAAAGTGGTGAGCCATGACCCATCCTTACTTGCAAAGTCTGAGCTTTTGTTGGATGCCCATTTTATGCCCAATCTTGATAACCTTCCCTGTTACCAATTAACCTGATCCTCCAAAATGGTATTACTTGAATATTCTATAAACTTTTCAGTCTTATGTTGTCTCTGTCCCAACTTTTTTTGAGTGTGTTGAAGGCACCAAATTCAAAATTTGTTTATATTTACAAAATACAATTAAGTCGGTCAGTGAAAACATTGAATATCTTTTCTTTGTACTTTTGTCAATTAATTAAAGTTTTAAGAGACTTGACAAATCACAGATTTTTTTTATTGCATTTTAGAAAAAATACTTTTATGTAAATGGCGTTGTATTATTATTATTGTTGTAATAATTCTTGGCTAAGGTAATATGAAATGTGAGCCTCTCTTTACACTACTCACAACACAAAATGAACACGCTTCCACCACCTTTAATTACCCGGGGAGGTCTGGGAACGGAGTCTGATCAAATACACTGCATCCACAATTATAAGGAAAATATATGGTACTTTATTAATTTAACATAATTCTTTAAAATTATTATTATTATTTTAGTGAGGTGGGCAAGGTAGGCCCCCCCAGTGTCACATCGAGTCCCCCTCATTCCGAATGCCCTGTTGCCGACCCTGAACAACTCATACAAATCCTCGTTGGTTTGTTCTTTGACTTAACTTCAATTCAGTGAGTTAACAAATGTGAACAATATAGGCCAGAGGTATTCAATTAAAATGATCAGATGTGAAGTTTCATAATATCCTTCCTTATAAAGGTTCAAATAAGTGACCAGCATGCCTGAATGGGCACAACAGTTACCTTAATGCTTAACCATTAAAGAGGACCTATTATGTCAATTTTTACAAGATGTACTATAAGTCTCAGGCATCCCCAGGATGTGTCTGTGAAGTTTCAGCTCAAAATACCCCACGGATCATCTATTATACCATGCTGTAAATGCCCCTTTTTGGGTGGACGCAAAAACACACTGTTTTCGTGTGGATCTCTTTAAATGCACATGAGCTGCTGCTCCCCGCCCCCTTTCCAGAAGAGCCTTTACAGCTCATGCTTCCGATACTATGGCAGCAACAAATCAGGAGATCCAGTATGACAGAGACCGTAAATACCGGTGTTCATCCCTATATGTATGAATTTTACAGTCATTAAGCATTTTCGGGTTAAAAATAAAAATGATGACATAGCTCTGGTCTCTGTGAATACAATCAGAGACAACGATAAGGTTAGCCGCAGTAGCTGTGGAATTTGCTAACAAGCACATTCGGAAAGGCGATTCGCAAACATTCACAAAATATATAGTGCGATACTTACGTCTTCATGAACAGTTGTATTGATTCATTCTTGAGAATAAACTTTTCAGCAAATCCTGGTTTGACCCTCATGCACAAAGCAGTCTGGTGTAAAATGATTCGAGCAATCATATACGAATTTAGCTATATTTTGGTGCATATTTCCTTCAAAAATAAAACTACTCCACAGCGTCTTCAGTGGCTCTGATGCCAGGAGTACATGAAGACTCTTATGTTCATTGTTACAGCCAACAACAGAACACTTACAAAGCTTACGAAGCTGAGACATTCTTCTTATCACTATAGCTGCTCCAGCGCAGAGAACATGGCGGACTGTGTGCAGCTCAAGCAGGGGAGGATCTATACTAATAGGGCAGAGTCCATCACCAGTCGTGGGCGGGGCCTGTTCCAACGTGACGTCACATCAGAGTGAAAACGTGAACAACTCATTTTGAGACACTGTTCATATCTTTTGTGATGCTTTGGAGTCTGCGTATGGATCCGTTGCATACATAGACATACACATACATAGAGACTCTCAAGACCAGGTTTAAATAGCCTTTGTGCTCTTTCCTTATAGCACTTTAGTGTCAAATTCAAAACCACTGGGCTATGTGTCAACACATGTGGCTGATATGGAGCCAGTAAACCAAAACTATCTTTTGATGGGGTGGCCTGACTCTGCCCTCTCACAGCATCAGAACAAGGCAAGAATGGGAAAGAGGCTGAACGTGACATTGTGGGGAGCTTTTTTGTAGGTTGCCCATGTGAGGTCACAGACAAATTTGTTCGTTTTGTACACAGCAAAGAAAGGAGAATGCTGACAGTAGCCCTAGTGGTTCAGAAATTGAGGAAGTAGCACTATCATTAAGGTAATTATTATTATGTATTAATCTCAAGCAATACAGAATATCTAACATGTCCCTGCTCTACCATGTCATTTTATATATTTTCCTGCTCAAACTCTTAATTCAAATATTGAACAGTTGCAGTTTAGTAAGAATCAATCAATTCTGTTAGAGCAGAGAGAAAACACTGAATCATGCAGTGTTTTGGATATTAACTCCTGTCAAATGACACAAACATTTATGGAGACAAAGAGTTAACCTGGCACACTGCTTAAAAAACAAATAAGATTTTAAAAAATCCTGTAACAGACTGCCATTTTTTTTTCTTCAAAGAGCAAATTACTTTCTCTACTGGTATCAGAACTAAAAGTCTGGACACTGACATTGGTTGATTATGCAGATAACATGAAACAATTATAACAAAGAGCTCAAGACAAACAAGAGCTTTAATGTTTCTTTGTTTGACTGTTTTATAAAGTAATTTAACAAACATAACCATTGGTTGCTCAGCATGTAAATTTAAGGGCACACACTGGATATTATGTGTTCATAAGGTACCACACCTCTTAACCTGAGTAACATGTATTTTGCCATCTCTGATCACAAGGCTGTGCTGTTTGACCTGTCTATTCCCTCTATATCATGCAAACACTTAATATCACTTTCAGAATCTTAATAAAATTTGAACAAAATGCTTGAGCAGTTTCCTATTTCTCTCACTCCAACTCCATCCACTATAACAACATTGTCTCCACTGCCCTAAATCAACTAGCTCCCCTCAGAACATGTGCTGTGACCTTCACTCATCCTTCTCCCTGGTTCACTCCAACTCTGCTGTATGAAAGCAGCAGGACTCAGCAGGAAGACAGGCCTGACAGTGCATGCACTCACCTACAGAGATCATGTCACAAAGTACAAAGAAGCACTTCAGAAAGCCAAGATGGACTACTACTCCACTGTCATCAGCAATGGCCAGAACAACCCTAGAGCTCTTTTCTCAATCATCAACAAACTGCTACAACCCTCCAACAGTTTTCCTCTGACACCTTCTCCAGAGCTCTGTGGTAAATTCTTGACAATTATTCAAAAGGGTATATTTTATCAGCAGTTCCAGCAATCTTCCTTCCCTGCAAATGAGTCCCACCCCCCTCTTCTGTCACAAGCATGAAAACATATATGCCTTCATTATGCTTATTTCTTCATTATGCATTACTTCGCTTAGTTCTGGCTCTGTTCCCACCAACTTGAAACTGGCTGCAATCACACCAGTTAAAAAGCCTGGACTTGACCCTGAGGAGCTCAGTAACTACAGACCAATTTCTAACCTGCCCTTTATTGGAAAGATACTTGAGCGTACTGTAGCAGTGCAGCTTAAAGATCACTTAGCCACAAACAACCTCTTTGAGGTATTACAGTTTGAGTTTAGGCCAAACCACCGTACTGAAAATGCCCTCATCATGGTTACAAATTACCTGCTGGTTGCATGAGAGACAACCAGGGGTTGCTGAATATACTAGTTCTTCTAGGCCTCACTCCTGCTTTTCAACACAATGTGTCATCACATGACCAGACTTGAAAAAATGGTTGGCCTTACTAGTACTGTCCTGTGCTTGTTTAGACCATATTTCTCTTTGACAGACAACAATTTGTTTTAATTGAAAGGTTTAGGTCTGACTTGTCTTGCTTCTCCCATGGAGTTCCTCAAGGCTCAGTTCTTGGGCCGCTGTTCTTTATCATATACAGGTGCATCTCAAAAAATTAGAATATCGTGGAAAAGTTCATTTTTTCCTGTAATTTAATTCAAAAAGTGGAACTCTCATATATTCTAGATTCATTACACATAAAGTGAAATATTTCAAGTCTTTTTTGTTTTAATCTTAATGATTACGGCTTACAGCTCATGGAAATCAAAAATCCAGTATCTCAAAATATTAGAATAAAAAATTTATAATACAGAAATGTTGACCTTCTGAAAAGTATGTTAATTTATGCACTCAATACTTGGTCAGGGCTCCTTTTGCACGAATTACTGCATCGGTGTGGCGTGGCATGGAGGCAATCAGACTGTGGCACTGCTGAGGTGTTATGGAAGCCCAAGTTGCTTTGATAGCGGCCTTCAGCTCATCTATATTGTTGAGTCTGGTGTCTCTCTTCTTCCTCTTGACAAAATTCAGGTCAGGTGAGTTGGCTGGCCAATCAAGCACAGTAATACCACGGTCAGCAAACCAGTTACTAGTAGTTTTGGCACTGTGGGCAGGTGCCAAGTCCTGCTGGAAAAGGAAATCAGCATCTCCATAAAGCTTTCAGCAGATGGAAGCATGAAGTGCTCTAAAATCTCCTGGTAGATGCTGCATTGACTCTCGACTCGAGAAAACACAGTGGACCAACACCAGCAGATGACATGGCACCCCAAATCATCACTGACTGTGGAAACTTCAGCAACTTGGATTCTGTGCCTCTCCACTCTTCCTCCAGACTCTGGGACCTTGATTTCCAAATGAAATTCAAAATTTACTTTCATCTGAAAAGATGAATTTGGACCACTGAGCAACGGTGTTTTGAGTAAAAAGGTGTTTTGTGTTAATTAGCTGATTAGAGCTGTTCTCAGGTCAACATTGCTGTATTATAAATTCTTTATTCTAATATTTTTGAGATACTGGATTTTTCCAGTATCTCATTTCCATGAGCTGTAAGCCATAATCATCAAGATTAAAACAAAAAAAGGCTTGAAGTGTTTCACTTTATGTGTAATGAATCTAGAATATATGTAAGTTCCACTTTTTGAATTAAATTACGGAAAAAAACGAACTTTTCCACGATATTCTAATTTTATGAGATGCACCTGTATGCTCCCTCTTGGCAATAAAATCAGGCGTCACTGCCTGCAGTTTCATTTCTATGCTGATGATGCTCAGATTTACATACAGGTGCATCTCAATAAATTAGAATGTCGTGGAAAAGTTCATTTATTTCAGTAATTCAACTCAAATTGTGAAACTCGTGTATTAAATAAATTCAATGCACACAGACTGAAGTAGTTTAAGTCTTTGGTTCTTTTAATTGTGATGATTTTGGCTCACATTTAACAAAAACCCACCAATTCACTATCTCAACAAATTAGAATATTTCATAAGACCTATAAAAAAACATTTTTAGTGAATTGTTGGCCTTCTGGAAAGTATGTTCATTTACTGTACATGTACTCAATACTTGGTAGGGGCTCCTTTTGCTTTAATTACTGCCTCAATTCAGCGCGGCATGGAGGTGATCAGTTTATGGCACGGTGGTATGGAAGCCCAGGTTTCTTTGACAGTGGCCTTCAGCTCATCTCCATTTTTTGGTCTCCTGTTTCTCATTTTCCTCTTGACAATACCCCATAGATTCTCTATGGGGTTCAGGTCTGGTGTGTTTGCTGGCCAGTCAAGCACACCAACACCATGGTCATTTAACCAACTTTTGGTGCTTTTGGCAGTGTGGGCAGGTGCCAAATCCTGCTGGAAAATGAAATCAGCATCTTCAAAATGCTGGTCAGCAGAAGGAAGCATGAAGTGCTCCAAAATTTCTTGGTAAATGGATGCAGTGACTTTGCTTTTCAAAAAACACAATGGACCAACACCAGCAGATGACATTGCACCCCAAATCATCACAGACTGTGGAAACTGAACACTGGACTTCAAGCAAACTTGGGCTATGAGCTTCTCCACCCTTCCTCCAGACTCTAGGACCTTGGTTTCCAAATAAAATACAAAACTTGCTCTCATCTGAAAAGAGGACTTTGGACCACTGGGCAACAGTCCAGTTCTTCTTCTCCTTAGCTCAGGTAAGATGCCTCTGATGTTGTCTGTGGTTCAGGAGTGGCTTAAAAAGAGGAATACGACAACTGTAGCCAAATTCCTTGACACGTCTGTGTGTGGTGGCTCTTGATGCCTTGACCCCAGCCTCAGTCCATTCCTTGTGAAGTTCACTCAAATTCTTGAATCGATTTTGCTTGACAATCCTCATAAGGCTGCGGTTCTCTCGGTTGGTTGTGCATCTTTTTCTTCCACACTTTTTCCTTCCACTCAACTTTCTGTTAACATGCTTGGATACAGCACTCTGTGAACAGCCAGCTTCTTTGGCAATGAATGTTTGTGGCTTACCTAGTGAACCAAACTGAGAGACCATTTTGAAGGCTCAGGAAACCTTTGCAGGTGTTTTGAGTTGATTGGCTGATTGGCATGTCACCATATTCTAATTTGTTGAGATAGTGAATTGGTGGGTTTTTGTTAAATGTGAGCCAAAATCATCACAATTAAAAGAACCAAAGACTTAAACTACTTCAGTCTGTGTGCATTGAATTTATTTAATACACGAGTTTCACAATTTGAGTTGAATTACTGAAATAAATGAACTTTTTCACAACATTCTAATTTATTGAGATGCACCTGTACATACCTACCCCTCACACACACTGCCTCCTCCAGCATTAGTAGATTGTCTGACAGACCTGAAGACTTGGATGAATTCTAACTTTCTGAGGCATAACAGTAACAAATCTGAGGTCATCCCTGGCCACACTGAAGAAAACAAGGCACTACTCGTTATCTATAGCAGGTTTTATCACATCCAACTCAGCTCATGTTTGAAGCCTTGGTGTTACGTTGGACTCCACACTCTCATATCAACCACACAATAAAAACATTACTAAGACACGTTTCTTTCACCTTGCCAGGCTTCGTCCCTTTCTTTTCCCCTCTTCAGCAGGGGAGCCTTTTGTTACCTCCAGACTCAGTACTGCAATGCTGTTCTTTACAGACTCCCAGTACAGGGTCTTAACAAGCTGTAGTATGTGCAAAACTCAGCTACTAGGGTTATTACCCACACAAGACCATACTCCAAAAGTTGCACTGGCTCCCTGTTCCCTTCTGTATACAGTACAAGATACTTCTTCTGGTCTTTAAGTCTCTGCATGGTCTCGGACCCACTTACTCATCTAGCCTCCTTCTCCCATACACACCTGCAAGCATACTTAGATCCTCTGACACTCACCTGCTTGCTGTCCTGTTCTCCCACCTCCACACCACAGTAGACAGGGCTTTCAGTGTCGCTGCCCCTAAACTGTAGAATTCTCTCCCTCTCCATCTCTGTGCCTGCACCACTTTTCAACATTTTAAAACTCAACTAAAAACACATCTGCTCCGCCTTGCATTTGCTCACACACACTCTTGCACTCAATCTTATTGTGCCCTTTATTGTTTAGTCTGCTATGTTTTGTCATAGTTTTATATACACACATGCATTTTCCCCCTTTTACTTTTGTATCCCTTTAAATTAAATTTTTTTACAGTGTTATTATTATTATTATTATCATTATTATTATTATTATTATTATTATTATTATTATTATTATTATTATTATTATTGTAACAAGACTGATTATGAGAAAGATGGTGAGCATAAACATGAACAAAAGCATAGTACTAGAAATCTTATTCTTTAAATCGGGAAGTGTTAGACGAGGATGATTTTAAACACAATTTAAAAAATTAAAATACAAAAGAAAACATGTGAAATAATAATAAACCTCATCACAAATTAACCGGCATTGGTTTTGTGACAGAATTGTTTGAGGAAGGAAAAAAACAAAAAAACTCAGTATGTATTGTGGTAAGTGCATGATGTTGGCTTTGGTGAAATCTTTAACGAATGACGTAAGTAAGTAAAAAGTACATAAAGAAACAGTTTTGGATGACATTTTGGGTGACAAACGTTTAAATTTAAATGGTTGCAATTCTGATTAGAGTGATTTTGCATGGAGAAATGAATTTAAAACAAGTTGAGAAAATGAGTAGGTATGTAAACCTACCAACAAATAAACAATATCAACAGCAATCAAAGTAGTAAACTATTAAAATTGGCGAATTTAAAATAGTCTATTTGGAATTATTCAAGTGTCCATTAGATGGCAGCATTGTCCCATAAAGTGAACCCTTCTGTCCTGGTAGAGCCAGGCCTGGTACCAGCCAAATGAGACAGATGTCATGAGTAATCCGTCAGTTGATAATTTATTATGGAATCATTTATGGATTGTAAGAAAATAAAATGTAAGTTCTTATAAATTCCTGTAGCCAAAATGTTTAGCAGTATCATTTAACAGGGTCCAGTAAGTGAATGGTTTATAAGTTATTATGTGAATGAAAGTACCAAGAACCAGAATAAGCAGTATTTACACCAAACTGAGAAGAGTGAGAAAACAGACTGTGGAGAAAAGCCAGAGAATGCAAGAAAATGTGGGAATAGCTGTAGCGGCCAAGGACGTAAAGCCTCGCTGTTGTGATTATTCAGAGCTGGGAAGAGAGCTGGATGGAGAAGAGCTGAGTCTAGCTGAGCTGAACTGAAGAAGTTGACACCAAACATGTGTTTCCTTGAAAACTTCAACTTTTTCTACAAGCGTAATCCTGGCATGAACACAGAGGTAAACAGAGGATGGTTTTGATCTGCATTGTGACTACTGTAATTCTCTCTTTATCTCCTCACCTCTTCCTCTCACTCATACACTTACACAGAAGTTGATGTATCCAATTTTCAACATTCCTTTTACCAACAGTATTTTAACAAAGGTTGCCATTTATACATATTTGAGGCAGTGAGGTTAATGCTGAATGAGAAAAAATGACCATGAAATCAGATCATACATTTATACTTATTCATTATACAGACAATGTCAGGTAGTCCATGGAATCAGTGTATAGTTTTGCATCAATATTTTTGCTGTTTGGAGTTAAAACAGTATATATATATATATATATATATATATATATATATATATATATATATATATATATATATATATATATATATATATATATATATATATATATATATATATATATATATAAAACACATCTGTATATTTGTCCATACTACATCTGTATATTTACTGTATATTAATGCTAATTCATCCCCACCTCTTACACTGATAATTTATTTATTCTCACCTGTTACATTGCCCTTATCTGTACATAACTGCTCATTTAATTTATCTGTAGATAACTGCACATACTGTACATATTGCACTTGCTGCTCTTGCACTTCTGATTGGATGCTAAATTTCGTTACCTTGTATTTATACATGTGTAATGACAATAAAGTTGAATCTAATCTAATCTAATATGCACATGTCTGCTGTGTAAAATTTTATGATCAGTTTGTCTTGCAACAATGACCAAGAAAAACCACATTAAATATTTTTCTTTAATTTAAAGTTAGAAATAAACTATTGAAAGATACACCATTAAAAGATTTGGCTCCCTTGTGGACTAGTGGCTAGCACGCGGCGCTCTCATCATGTGGCTTGGGCTGGATTCCAGGTCAGGGAACTGGAGGGTTGCATGAGCCAGTGCACTCTTAGCGCTGGTACCAAGCCCAGAAAATGGGGAGGGTTGCATCAGGAAGGGAATCTGATGTAAAACTTGTGCCACAATCAACATGTGGACAGGTGATCCGCTGTGGCGGAGGGGGGAAGGGGTGGAAAACTATGATTAAAATATTTAATTATTAAATATGAATTTAAATGCAATTTCTCTTAATAAGGAAAGCAGATCAAACTATTCAAGAAGGCCTTGAAATAGCATTTAGCATGCTTACAGTATCGTGAGGAGCTTTATTAAAGTTGCATCAGTGATCACCACCATTCTGCCTCAGATTCCTCCAACCCCTATCAATAGATGACATAGTTAGGGGTGAATGGACAACTTCAACATCATTAACCTTGGTCCTGATTGAGTAAATTGCCCAGAAATTCCATCAGGTGAGTCTGTGTGTCCTATTCATGCCCTGTTCTAAAATACAGTGACATCTGTATTTATCACTGTGATGAAGATATATTGACTTCATAAACTCTGACACTGCCTCACACAAGAAAGGTACGCACACATTTACCAGCTCACAAATACTTACACACATGCAATACACACATGCACACATTCACACAGTCGCATCTTAATTCCTATATGTGAGCGGGGAAATGATGGCTCGCGAGCCAGAAACACACTCAGGGACAGAGATAGAAAGAGGCCAAAACAAAAATAAAAGCCTTGAAAAGGGAATGAATAAAAGAAAGAAAGAGAGAGACAGAGTCACATATAGGAAGAGTGGGTGAGAAGGGGGTCTTTGCCATCTTGTCACTCTCTCAGCATCTAATGGAGATGATTGATTTTCCCGCTTACTCTTGTCGAAGGGAACAGCCAGTGTCAATAACAACATGGTATCAGACGCATGGCCTCTCTCACCAGGAGAGAGGTGGGCTGGGAGCAGGAGACACAAAACTCACTAGGACATAGAAATGCAGAATGGAGTCTGCCACCATTGGACTAGTGTGTATGTGTCTTTGAGCATAATTATTAAACCAGCGATTATGTATATTGCTTTGGCAAAGCAATGAGGGCATACTAGTATTAGGCTCTTCTACTGTGTGGAATTCTCACCTGCTTCTTAATTTGAAAGTCATCATCGTGCTCAAACATTTCAGCAGAGCAGCAGGGAAAAGACCTAGAGAAAATCTTTAAGAGTACTGCCATGAACTGGAGTGTGTTTCATTCATTTCTGTGTAATAATAATCCATGATTGGTGTAGCCTCTGTTCTCTGCATGAGAGGCACTGAGAAAGGCGGAAATTACCATGTTTCTGAAATGTGGCTGAGCACAGAAAAGGATCTCTGTAATTGAATACTTTCACCAGACAGATTTCCCATTTTCCAATTTCCTGCCAAGCATGCTGGTAATTTTGCCATTTCATCCACGATTCTGTTATTCCAGAAAGCCACACATCCTGAGACGTAGTGCGATTCTTGGGAGGTAATTGGACAGTACAGGTGCAAGGATTCATTTACATTCAGAATTTCTGCATAGCTGCACCACTCAGGCTGGCTACACATATAGCATCACAGGCACACGGAAACTAATACATATGTGCTATAAATCATATAAATAAAGAGAATTTGATGAATTTAAAGAGATCTAATATGAATGGCTTGATAAAGTGCTTAATGCTTAATAACCACACACACACACACACACACACACACACACACACACACACACACACACACAGAGTAACCATATGATGAATAATACCTTACCAATTTAAAGCGGTCATGGAATGTCTCATCATCAGAGGGATGCCTGAATTATAGCAGCTTCATTCTATCTAAAGATATCATGTTTTCATGACCTCATGTTTGCAAGCCCATGTGCCTATTAAAGGACATTTTGGAAGATCTCTCGCTTGAAAACCTTTGTAAAATATGCATTCAAAGAGGAAACAGAGAGATTTCAGTAATTTCCATAAAAGACTTAAGCTAGAATGAATAATAGTAGCAACTTGTATGCAAGAGGTTGTTACTTTATTTAACCACTGCCGGATCGGTCTGACTTTTTAAAAATATTTTTTTAAATAATAATAAGCTTTATTTTATTTAGTGCCTTTAGAAGAAGAAGAAGAAGAAGAAGAAGAAGAAGAAGAAGAAGAAGAAGAAGAAGCCTTTATTTGTCACATATACATTACAGCACAGTGAAATTCTTTTCTTTGCATATCCCAGCTTGTTAGGAAGTTGGGGTCAGAGTGCAGGGTCAGCCATGATACGGCGACTCTGGAGCCGAGGGGATTAAGGGCCTTGCTCAAGGGCCCAACAGTGGTGGTGCTGGGGCTTAAACTCTGAACCTTCTGATCAGTAACCCAGAGCCTTAACCATTGAGTGACCACTTTAAAAAGGCCTCGCAACGAACCTTCCATAAGAACAGCAAATAGAACCAGAAGTAAATGGCATAAAACAAAATATATAGGCATGTATCAAAAATGTTTTATAATAAATATTTATCAAATACTGTAAATATTAATCAAACATATTATACTCTACTCATAAATGAAGACCCACAGTTTTTTTTTTTTTTTTCCATGTCTCTGTTTTCTAATCGACCTTTTCTTAATGTTTTGTCTCCAATCTTTTTCTGGATGAGGGCCATTTTTCCTAGCCTGGGCTATTAGGAAAAAAAGAGAATGATAACTCCAGTCACATACATAGGCACATACGCACACATACAGTACATGTTTCATATTCTTTCTCTTGCCTCTCCCTTACTCTTAGCCTGTCTCTTAAAACACCACACAACAGCCAGCAATCTGCTAAATCTTGGACACATTCAGGACCCTTATGTATTTATCTATATAACATATGTGTTACAGGTAAATAACACTGAGATAAACACTGTAATGTGACTGATAGCTCACTCAGAATAGACAATAGAATCCATAATTCACTACATAAGAACATTACAATATTATGGTCTTTAAGAGAAGGGCTATTGTATTATATTATATTATATTATATTATATTATATTATATTATATTATATTATATTATATTATATTATATTATATTATATTATATTATATTATATTATATTATATTATATATTACTAATCAAGTGTCCTATTTTCTTTGATCAATGTTATTTCCTGTCTGGGTAATTGTACATGACCAAGTGAAACACAAAGACATTTTAAAGACATTCAAAAGACATATTTGCCTGATGTTTATGGGACATCTGGATTTAAGCCAGAATGAAAGTTTTTAATACAGCTTTTGAGGAAGTTGAAAGATGGCTTTTGTGGTCACAATATGTCAAATCTAATACTGACCAAATGACATATCAAGGGAGATCAGATCAAGATAGGGCATGTCTGACTTATAATGGATTATTAACGGCATCTTTTTATGGGCCAATTTACATCAGGTCACACTGGCCCAGAAATGGACATGTATCTGAGTTGGTATGAGGAACTAAAATAATATGGCTAAGAAGTTGGAACATTTTCTCCTGAAAACATAATCAGATTATGAATTTTACATCTTTCCTTTGTCATAAATTATTATGGCCATAACCATGTAATATGTCACCATAACCATGTAATATGCTATACTCAATTGTATTCTGCTATATTTCACAACCAGCAAAGATGTTCATATTAGGATGTTAGCCTGAAGGGATTTTTTTTATTTATTGTATGGAGAATTCTAAACATAATTGCCCAAATCCTACACCGTATGACTTAATTTGATCCTCCACCTCAACCCACTGCTGGAACCCCTGGAGAGCAGGCATGTTGAAATACTTACCCATCTAGACTTGCTAATGTGTGCACACACACACACACACACACACACACACACACACACACACACACACACACACACATACACACAGAGTTACCAAGCAGTAACCAAACAGCTCAAACACCCACCCACCCACCCATCCATTCACACACACACACACACACACACACACACACACACACACACACACACACACACACACACACACACACACACACACAAAACACAACACACACAACACACACAAAGGCCATCTTTGTTCACCCTGCTGTGCTATGTGTCTTTTGAGATGGGCTGAAACTGCTCGTTAAAGTCTGTGACATCCATTGGGGAGATCGACCCCCTACTGATCATGGTTTGCAGCTTTTTTTCTCCCCCAGAAAAGCAGAGCACAATCTGCCTTGTAAGAAAAAGGGCTAAGAATTCCTCAGAGAACGAGATGACTTTTTGAATGAGAGAGCTTTATTAACAGTCAGGTTTTGAGCAGGCCTCCCTTGTGTAAGTTGACAGTCGCAGCAGTCTTTCTCAAGAGGAGCAAGCTCAGCACCGGAGATGTTCTCACTACTATCGTCCATCAGAGCAGAGACTGAGAACCCCAGCACTGTCCCATTCCCATGCCTGCACTGCCAGTCAATCAATGCATCAATCACTAAGTCAAACCGTTAACCAACATGATCAAAGCAGGGTGACTGTTAATGCAGTGCCTCGTTAGGCATCTGGCCAGATTGTTATCAGGATCAATGAGGAAGACTGTTGACCAATGCTGATTAACTCAACAGTCAACTGCTAATGAGAAGCACAAAGACTGCTTCTTACATCGATTTCTATTCACCTTCTAAAAAAGCAGATTAACCTCCATAGAGAAACCAGTCTGCATTTCTTTAAACCACATGAACTATGCCTATCTGATTTGCCATGACCGGAACATTTCTCTTTATAATGTATAAAGAAGGATAAGCAGAGGCAAAACTGTTGTAATGAAACCGGTGGGGTCCGCTTCAGTTTGGTTGGGAGGGGTGGCAACATGACACTGACATGTAATCGATGTTGAAGGTCTTCCTATACTGCCATCAAAGTACTGTACATTTCCTAAAGGCAAAAAGTGCTCTCATGCAGCACTCTCAGCTAGACACTGGAGCACACGGCTTTTGTCAAGAAAAGATGAGTTCAAATGAGGAAAAGGATGCGGTTAGGAGAAAGTCTGCTCTCGGCTATTGCTGATAGTCTATCAGAAAGAATTGAAGCAGAAGGAGGGAAAGAGAGAGGGAAGGAGGGAGAAGTGGGAGGGAGGGAGATGTAAAGCAGGTGTCTCTAGGGAGACTCGGAGCCCGAGGCACATGTACCTGGCTGACCACACCTTACTTGCTTCCTCCCCTCTGTCCTCCCTACAGTCACTGGATCCAACATGAAAGATTGCTCCTTGTCCTTAACAAGCAAGAAGAAAGAAAACACTTCCAAAGCTGGCAGAATAGACAGCTGTGGGTTAGGAGGAAAGTAAGGCTGAATAACAAACAGCCTGCACTCACATCCACACAGGTATCATTAGGGAAAAGACACATGCACACACAAGGGTCCATTGCAAGGGCTTACAACTGTTTATAAACACAGTGCTTTCTAATCATTTATAACTACAAATATAAGCATACCGTACTGTATCAACCAAGCACAGTTTGGAAGACATCAGTTAGATTAAATTACTAACCTAGAAATTGTATGTCTTGGTTCAGCAGATATTGATCGTGCACCTAAGATTGGGTCTGAATGTTTTTCCAAATATAAAATGATATAACACCATAGAAATGCTTATGCTGTTATCTACAGGTAATACTATTTTAATGCAGTTGTGTTTGCATTTATTGAATGCCTTGCTGGCTGACAAATAACAGATATAAACCTTGAGTAAAAATTCTGCTTTCTGCTCTACATTAAAATATTCAATGTCTTTGTATCCTCAGCGGAAAAGTGGTACGGCTGTTGGCTCTCTGTTGAGTGCAGGATTATTATAAGATTAATGTTGTTATTTCCACTGAGAGCACATAATCAGTTTATTCATGCTCTGATCCCTTTAGACAGAGGAGAGTGAGTTAAAACTAACAACATAGAAAATGAACAGGAACCACTTCTGAATTATTATTTGTAAACTTATAAAGGTGTGAGTGTGTGTCGGAGGCTTCTGGTGTGCAGGTAGGTGGGTTTACGCTAAAGCAGCAACAGGAGAGTGGCAGCTCAGTTTTCCAGATGGTTCCTCTGGAGGCAGATTATCTGCACCATCACGGCAAGCTGAACCTGAGACTGTTGAAGTGTGTTTCGGGGGGCTGTAAATACTGTGGGCACTTTGGTGCCACACTGATGCTCCCACCCTGCGGCCTGTAAGTGATCCCTGCCTGGCCTGTCTTAGCTATGAGGTAGACTTTCTGCCCCCCTCCACAAGCCTGGTCATGGGATAGGTCTGTTGCCTGCAACCCCCCCAACTTCTCCATCCCACCACAGGATTGGCTTACTGACTAACCGACATGGCTGAGGTGTTTCCAAGCTGACTAAGCCACTGGGAGGCTTGGGCAGGTAAAGCTGGTGCCATAACTGTGCATGTGTGTGGTTTTAAACGTGTGTATGGATATTAATATGACAAAAAGAAAATCTGATAGCCCACTCACTGTTTGGGAGTTGCACAATAGACCAGAAGAAGTTGAGCAGGTTTGAAAGATGTGCTTGTTTTTTTAAAGAATGAATTTTAGTACCCTTATAAATGAATAACTAGCTTGTTGATTTGCAGTCTTGGATGCCTTATCTGACTCCCTGGAGTTCAATAATTACACAGCGTCTACGGTTACAGCGGCCATGTTTGATATGAGTTTATCTGAGCTGTCTGTCAGGCAATTAAGGTCAGCGTTCAGCATTCTCCCAATAGCACAGTCACAGCCCCAGCAAGCAAGGGAGCGGATCAAAACCAACACAGATCAAATTAGGTCACTCAGTCTCAGTTTCCACCTTCAGCCCCCCTCCCCACCATGACAACACACAATGCCTCTGATAAACCTTTTCCTAAATGACTCGTCACCCTGTGTGACCTATACATTTAACACATGTATTACCTTAGCAGTCCTGGAAAAATGAACACCAAGTCTAAAAGGCAATAAACAACAACAACAACAAAAAAAAAAAAAAAAATATATATATATATATATATATATATATATATATATATATATATATATATATTATTATTATTATTATTATTATTTTTTTTTTTTTTTTTTTTTTTTTTTTTTTTCTCTTCATTTTGAACAGCATTACTCAGTCAGTGGATATGTACAGTGTATGGTCCTTTTGGGCTGTGTCCAGTATTACTGTTATTAGTTCTTCAGCTGAATAAAACTTGTTTGTTGTGCTGAATGTAGTTGCCACAGCTGGCTGTGGGAGAAATACACAGTAACAATAATTAAAATGTTTGACTTTGTCCAGATAAGAATGTGCATCAGGCAGGTCAGAGAAGTAAACAACTGAGTGCTTAGACAATAAAGACTAACATGAGAAGAAGATTCACTCCAAGGATAGCCATAGCCTGGCCAGTTTCACTGTGTAAGGACTCACACCTGATACTCTGTAAACATGTGGCTTTGTCTGTGTGTGTGTGTGTGTGTGTGTGTGTGTGTGTGTGTGTGTGTGTGTGTGTGTGTGTGTGTGTGTATAAAACCCATGTGTGATACGTGACATGCTATACGGAACCACAGATTAACTGTTTGACACCATGATACTTGGTAAATGTAGTCATCCTTTTTCAATCAAGCCTGTTCCTCCTTCTCACTCATTCATTTGCATTTTTAGCCAAATTTAATGTTATTTAAAGCAAAATTTCCGAAATAGAGTTATATTGTTATGCAAGATATGCAAAAAAATACATTTAAAAAAGCACGCAAACTTGATCGTACTACAATGTTTACATGAAGGTTTTTCAAAAATCCACACTTTTAAATGCCAAAAATTTGTAGCGATATTTTGTAAAGAATGAAAACAGGAAACACATACAATGTGAACTTTTTTGCACTCTTTTAAAAGGTTAAATCAAGAGTCCTAAAAAGAAAGCCTTAAAGGTTCTTTGTACTTTGTACTTTTTCCCTAAGGTTACTCTTTTACCTAATGGAGGGACTATTTGAAGTAAACAGTAAGTCTCCACAATATAAATACCTCTGCCTGAGGCACAAAGTCTTGCACTTGTCACCCATGATATCATTCTCCCCTTTTTGTATTTCACAGATCTAGAACTTTGTGTTGAACTCTGTTAGGAATTAAGGAGGAAGAGATTAGGTGAAAGCAGAGGATGAACAATCACACCCCTCCACTTCCACACATTCAGAGTTATGAGAAAATCAACAACCAGAATTATAATGTATTAAATAGGGGAGCATGCAGGGAGCATGCTGAAAGCAAAGTTAATATTCAGAAAATAATAGACTAAAAAGCAAATGTCACCTGATGGGCCATGAGCACATGGTGTGAAGCTTAAATGAGCCTTGATTGCACAAGGCAGTTTGCATCTCAGCATAGCGCTCAATTAAGCCGCGCGATTAGCATTGCCTCTGACTTGTCCAGTTCTATGTCATGTCATAAGTCATGGAGTGTGGCCTCATAGCAGGAGTCTGATTTGACCAAAGCCCTGGGCAGCAGCTTATATCACTAATGAGGCCTTCCACATTCAGCACTCCACATATATGACTAATGGGGCCTTCGATATTCAGTAAGACCTTAGTCCTGCAGGCAACTACTGAGAGCTGCACTGAACACAAGTTATCAACAGCGCAACTCAGACCACTTTACGCCATTTACTCCACATGAGCCTTTCCTGCTTCGCTTTTAAATATGAACTTAAAAGGACATTCCTTAATGAGATTCCATACCTGGAAGCACCATGTCACCTGAATGAATACTGGTGTAAGTTTTTTGTGATTCTAATTAGGAGATCTGTTACCAGTTTTTCAGCAGGCTAAATTCTGGCCATAATACATCTGTAACGTAACAAGCTATTGTAATAGAATTCTGAGATCATAGCTGTTGGCCCTTGATTTTCATTTAATCATATCGTGACATTTATTTAATGTCACATTTGCTTTTATTTCCAACAGGCACTCTGGCATTAACAGACGTCAATAAACTCTACAGTAGCTTCACATGCATAACCAGTGCTATACATCTTTCACTTTGTATGCTACTTTGTTTTGTGTGTGTGTTTGTGTGTGTGTGTGTGTGTGTGTGTGTGTGTGTGTGTGTGTGTGTGTGTGTGTGTGTGTGTGTGTGTGTGTGTGTATACTTGTGTGAACTGTCTCTGAATGTGTGTGCACGTTGCTGAGAGTGGAGCAGTGTGCACTGCATCTCCTTCAAACGTCTTCCCAGTCAATGGCAAAAACAAAGGTCAGGACTTTGGAAATGTCACTCAGTCTTTGGCTTGGCACTTAGAGGTCCAAGGGAACCTGGGGGGGGGTTTGGCCTGGCTGCAGGTTCCGGGGGGACGGAATAATGTGTTGCGCAGTGGCTGCTGCTTCCTCTTCCCCTGGTGGCTGGGGGCAGGCAGCGAGGCGCAGTGGGGGCTCATTGTTCCGCTGCCTTTTCCATCAGCTGCCAGAAGGGTAGGGGGCCTGACTAAATGGGCACTCTAAAATAGAGCGCAGCCGGGAGGGAGCCCTCCCAAGTATATAAAGTACACCTAGAAAGTGTGGAGAGAAATTTTCAGCCCTAGTATTTAACCATACATATGACACATATATAGCATTTGAAGCAGTCATGTTTTATTCCAGTTTCACACATATGCTACTGACTCCAAAAAAGCCACTTAAAGGATGATGTAGGCTATCATGCATGGTGTAGTTTGTGTCCATCTTTTGATTACATATTTGATCTTTATCCTTATATTAATATAGTAATGTTCAGTGCAGAAAACTTGCAGTTCACTTTTTAAGTAAATATATTATTATCTTATAATAAACGATGATAATTTTGCTCATTTCTGTGCACATGTAAATGAGTTTTAATCCTAGCCAAACTAGCAGTGATGTATATGTATATTTACATTTTATATTTTTTATGCTACATATAGTAGATCTAGCATGAACAAAGACATGCCAGGCTTTTAACAAATTTTCTTTTATATATTTTGTATATTGAAGCTGTACAATAAACCCTTTATTTAGAGAATAATTGACTTAAAGCCTTTTAGATACACTGTAAAGAATTTCAGCAGTATCATTCAGTGTTCGAACCAGGATGATAGATTAAATGTTTTTTTTTTTCTCTGTTTGGTTTGACACTGTAGCCTGCATGGCATTCTGGGAGAATATTTACAGTGCTGGTTAGATAAGGACCTTACTGTATAGCTATTGTAACACTGCTGTAACTATATCATAATAACACAAAAAACATACAGTATCATTAAACTTACTATAAGATTCAGCACCTGAAACATTTCCCTTAAGCGGTGAAGGAACCTCATCTAGCTGATTTTTCCATTTCCATTTATTCAGTGTTTGTGCACAGCTTCAATTATTATTTGTTCTTTTTCTTTTTGCAAAGCAGGGTGAGTGTAATCAGAGGTGGACAGTAACGAAGTACATTTACTTGAGTACTGTACTTAAGTACACTTTTTGAGTATCTGTACTTTACTTGAGTATAATTTTTTCTGGAAACTTGTGACTTTAACTTCACTATGTTTGAAAGACAAATATCGTACATTTCACTCCACTACGTTTCTATCAAGGTCCTGGAGTCGAAAGTGGTTACTATAGCACCTTTGAAAACCAGTGGATGATTTTTTTTCTTCTGTAAAACATGATTGTTTTTTTGCAGGTGACAGACAGCCTATCAATAATCACTCTTGTAGGGTCACGTGTCGTGAAGTTCAATGATTTCCCAGCATTTTATGAACACTGATGAACACTGGAAAAAGATGGTTCCTCGGCTCAGCGTGCTCACCCATGGCCGTACTTAAAAAGTATGTTCCACTTTTCTGAAAAGGTCAAAGATTCTTTTCGTTTTAAATGTTTGCTTTGTTTGCCTAAAACAAAGCAAATCACAGCCTTCAAAAATTCGCCGTCCAACCTGCGGAAGAATATTGATGTATGTAAACTTTTAATTTCTTGTGAAAGCTTGAAATTGTCAGTGTTTAGAGCTAAAGTTTCAGTATGAAGTTGCCATAGCCTTGTGGATACACCGCTTACGCATAGGTAAGGTTCAACAGTGACGTTAGTTAGCATGCAAAGTGTGAATTCAAATGTAAATGAGTTTAAATAAGATGTTAAATAAGTTAATATCCTTTTACCTTGCATAATTACTACAGTTATGTGTAGAGCTGCACGATTAATCATAAAAAGATTCAAACACCCACACGATCTCTTTCCTAAATGATAACTATTTGCCTGACAAAAATCACACCGGAACATTCAAATCTGTGTTGGTGCTGCCGCTGAGCCAGAGAGAGCAGTCAGTGCATTCAGTAGGTTGCTTCAGAGGCATAAGGTATTGTAAGGATTACATACAACAGTGCAACAATAATAAAACAATGTGTTGACTTAAAACTGGAAATTTACTTTTGATACTTAAGTACTTTTAAAAGCAAGTACTACTGTACTTTTACTTCAGTAAAAATCTGTCTTTACAACGTTCACTTGTAATGGAGTAATATTTGACCAGTAGTATCTGTACTTTCACTCGAGTAATGGAGTTGTGTACTTCGTCCACCTCTGAGTATAATATGTTTAAACTGGAGGTAATGCTATGCAACACAAGGTAATGTTAGACTAGGCAGGTAGCTAAAGTTTGCTAGTTGTCTCATATTTTAAATAAATAACCCATATAGCTTAGTTTTTGTGCATTTTCCCCCCCTGTGATATTCAGGACTGTGACCCAATCATTGTTTCACTGCTGTGCTAATTGTTCATCAGTTTCTTATTATTCAGTGTTTGCACATTCTTATTGTGTAACTTGATATCTTATGTTTGTTCTTATGTGAACTGAAATGAAATGAATACTGAGAGGAGGGGGTGACTGATTGCTGATCAGATGATTATTTCAGGACAAGTAGCTGAAACAGAGCCATGCTTTTCGCTGGCCTGTGGGTGATGAAGGCAAGAAGGGGAAAAGGAGGAGCCATGGCCCAGAGCACACCTGAGCTTGCATTACCCGCCGTCTCTCAAGCAACATACTGAGAGCGTGGAAACCTGAGTGCAGTCATGGGAGGAAATCTGGCTGTCTGTCAAGTGTCTTTGTTTGTGGTTCTACGAACAGGTCAGATTGGGTTTCCCTGCACATGAAACAGGGCACCTATCCACGGACACAGCAGAGACGCACACACAACGCCTACAGTATCTGTCAATACTGTGTCAATAACAATAACCACAAGAAGAGCTGTTCACTAAAGAAAATATGACTGTTTATAACAAATACAAGAAAATACTGCATATTCGTGATACTACAGGAATGTATCTGGATTTATTCAAGATGTTTTTTGTCTTGCCAAGAACCCCAAGAAACTGTCAGTCACACATATGTTTCAATTTTAATTAAAAAAAAAAGGGATTATATATGGTCAAATCCCAGATGAGTGGCTTTAGTTTAGATTCTTACAGGTTAAATTCATAAATGTGAACACAGGACCCTACACCAGAATGTTTTCCTATCAGAGAGGGTTGTGGGTAGAACTTCTTTCGGAAGCTAAGAACCATCATTATCCCCCTTTTTTATGAAAATGGGTAGAAGACAAAAGAAAAGAACTAAGCTCAGAAAATAGTAACTACAATTTACAACTGTTAACAGGTTTCAGAACTACAGCAATAACTACAATGTTATATTTAAAAGCAAGTTCTGCTAGGAAAAAAAGTGAAGCACAATAGTAAATGGTTAAAATTAATTTATTCACCATCTGAAAAAAACTGTTTACAGAAGCTTTCACATTACATTTAAACACATCTTTAACTGAAAGTAGTTAAATTTAGAATCATTAGCATGTACTGTCTCTGCACGGATACATTAGCACGGATAGGCCAAGTAATAGGTAACCATTCAGAGGTATATTCTGTTGTAGTACTGGGAATTTGAACCCTACAAAAAAGCTAGATGCACTCTTACTACAAATCACTCAAGTGTAATTGTTTTTTTATTCACAAACATTTCATGTGAAATTAATGTATCAAGTAAGTGTATGTAATGACTATGCAATGTCCAAGTAAGTGGATAATTTATCGTTGAGGGCCTTAGCCCCTTAGCCCCTTACTGTTCTAATTAAAAAGTGAAGAAAAACATATCAGAGAGATTATTAGGGAGCAACATCAAGGATATGGCTGGAAAATTCTTTTAAACTAGAAAGCGAGCTGTTGAAAGGGGTAGGATGGTGGAGTTAGGAACAGACAGAGTATGCACAGTAAATAAAGAATTAAAGATTAAGAGAAGGGTGTGTGTTTATATCTGATGTAATAGGCAGAAATGTTTAAAAGCCACTGCCACATGTGGGAATAACTCACTGTCATATATTTGCACCTTTCCCCATCTCTCATTCTCTGAGGTCTTGTTTATACAACTTGTTATTGTGGTTTCCCTTCTTCCTCTCTTTTTTTCCTGCTTCCCGCTCCTCTTTGTCTTTTTTTTTTTTTTTTTTTTTGCTTGAGGGAAATCTGCAAGACTGCCAGCAACAGTTAATCCTCTTCCAAAGCACCTTAACTATGCTGGGAATTCTGCAGATGCTGAAGAAAACAACAGGAACAGCCATGCACTTAACACTGGCTTACTCTGGCAGGGGTGTCTCTGTCTTCAGACGCTGTGCCTTTTTAATAAGTAGTTCAAAACAATCTGCTGTTGTGCGATAACTGTGTGTCTCTTGAGTGAGCAGGGAGAGGGGCCATGCTAAGTTCAACAGCAGCATCTCTATAATCCCATTACAGCAGTTCACCTGAGATTACACAGCCTTGAGTGGAAACAAGACCTTACCTTACAGTCTGCATAGAAAACACAATGACACTCAAAATATTACGTAACTACTTTCATGATCAAATACTGCCTATCTTTTGAGGATAGTAATTTTGAAAATAAAAAAGCTAATGTGTAGGCCTATGTGAGCGAGACCTCTTATCTTTAAAGGTAATCTCTCCTGTCTGCCCCTTTCTTTTGTGTTAGGATGTTAATGTTCAGAGAGATTTAGCAGAGATCCTTGTAGAGACACTTTCCAGAAACATAAAATGAACCACTATTTTTTTATTACAGTAATTCTTTATTCACAGCAGTCATTTATGTTACTTCAATATGATGGTGGCACAACAGCATTCATATACTATCTTGGGATTTGCCATTGACTGAAATTTAAAAATTACCCTCTATTATGCAACATTCTCTTCATGCAAAGAAACATAGAAGTGTAACATAGATATTTGTGTATAGGTAATTCATCAAAAGATTAGTTTAGGTTTTCGATTTGAACTGAGCAGTGTTATTTAATTCAGTTTTATCCATGCTTAGAAAATTGGCACCTAGAATCTTTACAACCATTCTCAATGGCCTCAGATACTTGAATTACACATCTTTACCTGGAGATGGAAGAGACTTTGTAATCTACATTTTAAAAAATCTCTCACCAACATAAAAACAAGGTCTCAGCAATAGTTCTGGCAATCATCAAAATCAATCAAATAAGAAAATGACATGAGCTTTTTTAATGTGCTTACATATTCCTTAAGAGCTCCAGTTGTGTTTTATATTTATCATTCCAGTCATACACTTATCTTATTCTTCTTAAAGAATGCAAGACACATCTTCCCTCAAAAATATAATGATTAGTCAAGACAGTTATTTTGAAATCAATAAGTTGTCATTAGCACACCTAAATGTAGATTGGGTTGGTGAAAAGGATGGTGAGCTCAGGTGGAGTTTCAATGCACTGTTCATTATGCCTGAATGGTGACCTTCAGGAGTGCACATCTCTGTAATCATCTTTCACTCTCCGTCTCTCTTGCTAAATGCTAACTGGATCTTTTCAAAGCAGCCACTGAAAGGCAAAATTGTACTATTGAAGAAGTTTATTAGAAATTGATTTACTCCTTTCAAGTAATGTAGCAGACAGAAGACTTCAAAAACTTCCATGGACATGAGACAATCTCAGCTCAGCTGTATTCATGCTCATGGACATGCTTAAAGACAGGGACACTTTTGGAAGCCACTGAAGGGGAAACCGGGGTCAGTAGACTGAGCCATGGAAAAGGTGGATTAGTGATGCCTTAGTGACACACGTGCTCATTGGTGAATATGGTTTCAATCTGGTGTTAATAGGGTTAGTGATGAAATACTAGGGCAATAGAGCCCATGTGTGTGTTGCAACTGGATATCAAGTCTCATTTTTCTATAATCTCATCAATGCCATGTTGTTACTGTCACTTGGAAATAACAGAATATGTTGAAGATCCAAAATGTAAAAAATATTTCACATTGAAGTATGAAAATGATAGTATTTGTGAATGCTTATTAATATTAATATAAATATAATATATAGGTTCCCTTCAGGCATAAGAAAGACAGTCTATGAATTAACTTTATGTTGTTTTTCTTCAATTCCAAACAGTAAACTCTACAGAAAAAATGAATAAGACACATGGAACAGCAAAACTGGAGATTAATTTGGTTGGCAAGAAGTGCAGAGAGCAATTCTTATACAACATGTTTCCACAAATCCATGGGAACAAGTGTATGATTGTCAGCCCAGTTTTGAATTTCATTTCCACTGGACAGCTCTAAAGCAATTTCTGTGTTGTGAAAAGTACAGATATGTTTTATTAGTCACAGACAACATGTTTTATTGGTCTTTCTAGTCTCTTCTATCTTGTAGGCCATTTTTGTCATGATAACTTGGCATATGGTCTACATATTGAACTGGATTGGACATGATGATGATCCAACACTAAGTAAATCCTTAAAAGAAGTTTAATGAAAGACATTTGCAGAATATTCTTCATCAATAAATCTTTATCAGTTGTGCTATTTCTGCATGTCACTACTGGGATCTGGGCATGCTGTACATTTACATTTACATTTTCATCTGATGCTTCCATCCACTGACATTTACAAATAAGGCAATGTGCAGCATCATATTTAGCAGTGCTGAGCAACTAAATGCACCACCTGACCATAGGCAAGTGCAAGATATTTCAAGATAGAACAGAGAGAGCAACAACTAAATATGGCAGTTTTGCTAGGTGCTAATACACAGACATGCTGCAAACATTAGCCACAGTTAAACATTTTGGCAAGGGCACAAGGGAAAGTGTGGGTGATAGGAATGGGATTAACCATAATAAAAGGTTTAGGTTCAATTGCAACTGATATTTCAAGTGATCTGTTTGCATAGTTAGCATGTACATTTTAGCATGTGCATTTCATTTCATACATGCCGTTATGTTTTTTTTCTCTTTACTTCTATATTCTTTCCAGTATTGCCACATCTCACCCCAGAGCAGGTTACACCTGACCCGGGTTCTGCGGTAAATTTTAACATTTCTCTCACTGTGACTGATGATTATTTACATCCAACTGTATTTGGCTATGTGACTTAAATTGCACCAGTTTATAGCAGATGTTTTGGCTGGTCTACGTGGTGTGTTTTTTTTTTTTTATGAAACTAAACAAAAAGTAAAAACTGTTACAGTCATTCCTGGTCTATCCTACACGCGCACACACACGCATGCACACACAGACACTAGGAGAACTAATTGTGTTTGGTATCAGTGTGTCTTAGAAAGAGCTGAGTCTTCACGTGTTGTTTGCAGATGGGGAGGGAATCTGCAGAGTGAACAGAGTTGAGAAGTTTATTCCAATGTCCCAGAACTAAAAGTGAAAGAGTGTCTGGTTTCACACTTAGTGCCATGTTGTGGTGATTACCAGGTGCCATTTACTTACAGATTGTACGGATCAGGGTGGAACGTAGGCCCACAGGTGACTCCAAGTTTAATTTGTTACTCTATAAGCAATCATCAAAAAAAAAAAAAAATCTTGACCTTAAGTTAGTAGGCTGGCCTTCGGAGAATAATTGAGAGATGAAGAGTGCCTGTGTAGCATATGACAGATTCCATCTGACTACCGTCTGCAAGATTGGCAGATTTCTGTGGAGGGGTTTGTGTAGGCAAGCTGGACATCAAATCTTTCCCCAGGGTTCTATGGTAAGTAATGGCAGAAAAGTCAGGATTCATATTGAGCATTCATGTTGTAGAAAATAAGTACAATATTTAAAAAAAAAAAATAAAAAATAGAAACACATACACCAGTTTTTGTTTTTAAAAAATCTTCTTGAACAATTGTTTGACATTACTATATGTAATTACAACGTAAAACCATATATACTGTAAATTTACTTTTGGCACAAAAAATGATATTATTTACAAGTAAGAAAGATGTTTTATTCTAAAGGAAAAGAACAAGAGTTAGAGTCTCAGTGAAGTGCCTTCATTCATACTTGAATTGATAGCAGACTCACAAAAGGCACATAAGTGAAAAACTGAGTCTGGTTAAATATAAGTGCTAGAATTTTTAGAACTGTTAATGGTCCTCCCTTAAGACTTCAATGTTGAACCCTACAACAGAGTATGTCTATGTCTATAAGAAAGCATTCAAGTAGAACCTTTATTGAAAGCTAAGATCCCTTAATTATCCAAAGAACCCTTAAAAAACCCTTGAAGAACATTTTTGTCTAATTTATACATGAAAGATGATAATTGAATACACCCTTGACCACATTAATTCTGTCTAAGAAAAAAAAAATCGCAAAATATTCTGTATATAAAGACTACATTTAGCTTTCAGTGAGATAAATTTCTGCTCTCCAATTACAAACCCAATGGGTGCAAATCATGTCATAAAGGCTTTCTAAAGGCCTGTGTTTGCTGATCACACACTGTAAGTGAGGTCAAAGGTCAGCAGTGGTGAGAGCTATCAGTGACACCCAGAGGAAACAAGCCGGCTGTTTCTATCATCACCTCCTGACCTCTCATTTACCTAATCTCTGCTGAAAATAATCACACACCACAAGGATAGCACAATGTTAGTCTAATGTTCGTGGGTGTCAGTGAGACAGATTTAAGACTGTGTTAGGTTATTGAATTGTGTTTTTATTTGGTTTTCATAAGCAGTATGAAGTATACAGTTTGTAAAGAAACCTCTAGCAGGATTAGCCATTTTGGGATCGGTGTTAGTCACTGGTTGTGTGCATCTATATGGATTGACAGTTTCTCTTTGATCCTAGTGAGAAATACTGCCACATTAGCAGTGCAGGCACCAGAAGAGCAACACAGCTCTGGAGCCATATCACACCCATCTGTGTGTTTATCTATGGTGACTCTTGCTGACACCAACATTACTCTACTTTTTTTGCCCTGTGCACATCAGCAGCACTGGATCAATGAGCTGAAGTTAAGAAAAGAAACCCACAGTAATAGAGCCAGTATGCATGAGTGATTAACACTGGTAATGGGGCATGATATGCAACATTTAATTTTACTACAAGTACTGACTATATTAAAGATACTCTACTTGTATTACTCTAAAGATCTTGTTTTTTTCTGCCAAAAATCACCCAGGACTGATCTAAGGCAGACTGAAGCTAGAAAATACTGTATGTACCCATGGAATTGGGGGCATTTATTCCATGGGGTGGCAGGCAGAATTCAAGATACACAAAGGCTATATATGTCAATAGTGTGTGATAAACCCCATACTGCTCTTTAACCCTTTCATGTATTGAGTCCACACTCACAGACTATTAACTTAAGACTGTTTTTAGAAATAAGATTTAGATCAACTCCAAACCACTGTTATATATACTATTATTTACACTATTATCCTGATTTTTATTATTCCATTCAATCATGCTCCACATGGTGACAGTGGCAGGAGTAGCACATCTCAGGCATTTCTGTCTAAACTTTGTATACAGAAAGGTCTCATTAATTAAAACTTTCAGACTATAATTTAAATATGACATCATATAAATTCAGCCCTTACCTGCACAATTGATGTATGTGTTAAAAAATATATTATAATTGTATTTTCAAACATTTTGTATTTTCAAACATTTCTACATTGCATGCAATTACTTAGTAAGAAATAAATCTAAATTCTGCATGTTTTATAATTTAAGCATCTAAGAGTTAAATAGTACCTCATTATTAAGTATATCTCAATCCTATCCTAAATAAACTGTCCATAAATAGCAAAACACAGTGCAAATGTTTCTGTTTTGGTATTTTTCTGCTTTGCATTTTCTTTTACAAACTATTGCCAGAGTGAAAGCTGGTCAATTCAAAGCCGCCATGCCAGAAATAATACTAACAAGTACTAGACCTCATATATGTATAGGCTATGTATAGGTATCATGATGCTCCAGCTAAATTAGATCTTGGCCCTTTTTAAATGTTGATATCAGCTGTATTTACTCCCACAGCAACTGGTTTGCTTATACTTTTGAATGTTACTTTTTTTCCACAATGCTAACTTTTTTTTCTTACTTAGTTTAAGCTACTTTGTAACAAGTGAACTAACACAAAAAGCCCATTGCCACTTTTTTTGCTGCATGCAAAACTCCTATGTTAAACTGTATTATCCTTTCAAGAAACCTAGCAGGCTGACATAATATTATTCTACTAAGTTTATAATCATAATTTTGATTTGTGATTGCATGATTTAAAAAAGTTTTACAGTTCCAAAAGGAAATTGTATATTGATTTTTTTTTAATAATAAGGAAATCGAAATTGTATATTGAATTGTACATGCAAACAAAGAATAAAAGAAAAACAGTATTCTCTGGCTTGAAGCAAGAACATTTCACCTTGCATTGAGGCTATGGTTGAACCATGAATGTACAAACCTGTACTCTTTCTCCATGAAGAAAACAATAATACTTTCGGTGCTAATGGACTAGCCTTCTATATTTCTACATATTTCTACAGTGAGCAAACTAGAAAGTCTCCTTTACACACATACAAACACACATGCTCCCTCAGTCATATGTAGACACTGTGAGAATGATTACTGGTCTGATTTGCTTCGGGATAAAGCTGTCTCTCAAAGCATTTTTGAATCCAAGAGGAAAGTGCCCAGCCGAGCTAACGATCCTTTGTGCATAAGCCCAAGGAGTCCATCCACACATAAGACCTGAAACAATTATGCAGGAAACTACTTATTACACACAGCATGAGTGTGGACCTCACCAGGAGTTGGCTACTGCAAACCAGAGCCTTCTTTCTCTCTCTCTCTCTCTCTCTCTCTCTCTCTCTCTCTCTCTCTCTCTCTCTCTCTCTCACACACACACACACACACACACACACACTTGTTGCTCAACTACCCCTTGTGTATTTTTCAAATGTACTTTTCAAATACTTCAAGCACATTAGAGTATGTACTCCACCTTTATGCACTTCCTTGGGTCATCTCCATGACTTCCACAAACAAATGTATTCTAGAAAATGATAATCTAGAAACTGTAGAGACGACCCAGATACACTCGGCCTCTGCTCAAATATCAGCAAAAGATTAAAACTGATTTTCAGAATTTCTGGTTATTATCCCACAAATGTATGAACCAGGCATGCATAAAAGTCTTTTAGCTTAAAGATTATTAAGGAAGGGACAGTAAAAAGGAGAGAGAGAGAGAGAGAGAGAGAGAGAGAGAGAGAGACAGAGAGAGAGAGAGAGAGAGAGAGAGAGAGAGAGAGAGATGAAGAGCTACAGGAGACAAAATGGGACAGAGATAAGCTGCAAAGCAAGAATACCTAGTTCCTTGAAAACAGGGCATAAAGTACCCTCCCATTACAATGTCATTTCATCCCAGTACAGTCTTTAAGTAATAACTCTCAGTGGGTGTGCCATTATCACCCCAACCCCTCTGCCCTCCATCCGCCACACTGTATTCAAGGCAGGTGCTCCTGTTGTCATCAACTGTCCATGCAGACTCCACTTCCCCTCTGAAACATCCCTTCTAATGGTCTGCATGCTTCACTATTCCACCTTCCATCCACTCCTCCTTTTAAGAAAACTCACAAAGATGGACGCCACAAAATCAATAATCAATCCATGAACATCAAATTCTTTGTTGTGGTTTCTCTCTATCTGTCTCCCTCTTTCAGATGTAAAAGCACAACACAATCAGACACAAAGTTTATCCCTATCAGAAAATACAGAGGCACAGTGCAGCCCTGAAACAGCAAACAATTCAAAAACCCATTTGTGGACCCCTGCTGAGAAGAAGTTTACCTCATGAGATGGGTCAAACTATATACGAGGAAAGTAATTTACAGTTGACATTTGGGGTGTTGATGGATCACACCATTTGCTTTTCTTTGTTTGATTTCAAACCAAAACTGCATCAAATGGGAGAAATGCCCAAACAACTCTTGCATAACTAAACTATTATCTAAAGCTATTATCACTCTCAATTTTTTAACCATCTACAGACAAGTGTGCAAGAGCATTTCTAATTAACTTACGCTGTTTTGACATCTAACATGGCGTGTGAAAACATTGTTTTAGTGGATGTTTTAGTGGTTGAACAGCAAAAAAAATGTTTGTGCAATGTCTATTCTAATAAAAACATTTTATGCAATACATTATTTGTGTCTAATGCAATCTGGCAGTGTTTACCTTAATACATGTATTTTGTCCGTTATGCACCCAAGCCCTACTCTAAATTAATTCGCACGTTAAAAGACATAATAAGGCCAATAAATAGTGCACAAAAATGAATTTCACATAGGCACTGATACAACCCCCCCACCCCCCACCCCCCTTCTTACCAGTAGTGCTTTGTTTAGACTCCTCAGATGTAAAATTTGGGATGTGGTGTGCGTGTGTGTGTGTGTGTGCTGAGGCGCGTAGTCCGTTGCTCTTGTCATTTCAGAACTAGGACAGCTCCTCAGAAGCGGATGAAATAACCTCGCGCGTTTGTGACCTGAGTTCGACTTTCTGTAAGATATGCATACTCTGAATTGCTCGCGTTCACATACCGAGACATACAGTAAAGAGGTGTTGCAGCTGGCAGGGGAATGTGTATAGAGAACAGAGGCGTTGCAGCTGCCCTGAGTTCTGAAGATCTCCTCAAATTTGGGATCAGTATTCGCCATTTACTTCAATTAGCATAGTCGGTCGCGCCTGAATGACGAGCCTGGGCGCTTTTGTCTCCTCATCACCCGAGGACGACGGGGGTGACAGGACCCAGGTGAAGCCAAAGTTACAATAGATTAACGGCTTTTTTTGGTGGAAGGCATGAATGCAGAAACAGGACCCCCCAAAAAATATCTAAGTTTGCGGAACTGAATTATTATCACAAATTATATATCATTTATAGCCTAAAGGAAATACCGAAGAATGGGTTTACTGGTCTGCAGCCTTTGTATGGAGAAAAAAAAGTATAATCCATTGTGCTCTCTTCTGACCATTACACCCACCCATGGCTCTATAAAGGATGGGAATTAAATAAGCCGTATAAATTGGGATATTGTGTCCTTATTAAAACATAATCTAAACGCTTACGGACTACATTGGACACACGTGTGTGTAAAACTGCTGTCCAAACACTATTACAGAAATTAGGCGTATCACGCATCATATAGTGTTCATGGGCTCGCTGGAGCTTCAGTTGTTGTACCGTTTAAGAATAGTAGCTTATTATGATCACAGTTAAATTGTTAATCAAGGAAAATACAAACAGAGCGTCATGCGTTACGTTAGGAAGTTGTGAATGAGAACATTCAGATCCAGTAAATGAGGGAAGCGGGCAGATGCGGCTGATTATCATTGCGGGCTGTAGTGTTGCCGTAATGAGCGAGCAGGCCGACTGTTCGGGTGCTGATTAGCGGCCCTTAGGGAGCCTCTGTTTTTCTTGAGTAATTGATAGTTAGACTCTGCTTTAATTAAATGTGCTGCCTGGTCCACTGATGACATATTTTGCGGAACAGAGAGAATAAAAGAGAATGGATTAAGCAAAGAGACTTAGGCTTTTTATGATTCTGTGTTAACCCCCAAAACTGCAACTTACGTTATTACATCATGAAACACTAGTTGACTGCAGCTTATGAAATTTACATATGCACATTTTCATATGACACAAATTAGTAACACAATGATGTAGACTACAGCATGCAAGAGAATAGGTTTTCATTCAGACAGAATACAGTCTTACAATGTAAATGAGTGGCGATAATAAGGGTGTTACTAAAAAAGTTCCTCTGTGGACTCACGGATGGGAGGGCATTTGAAGAGGTGGCGTTTTCCCTCAGCATACATACTCTTTTCCCACCAAATTCCCGGGACACTTTGGCTTTTTGTGTGGTCCCCCCGCCTTGCCCCGCTCTGGAGGGCTGCCCCCTATCTAACGCACACCTGTGTGACTGGCCCGCTCCCTTCACGAACTCGCTGGGGCTTGTAATCAGCTTTGTGAAGCTATTGAGGCCACGGCTCATTGCAAACTTCCCAACCACACAGCGCGCTCGACCACTGAATGGCAGCGCAGCGTGGGGGCGCCTCTCCAAACTCCGGGCCTGCCAAATTCCTGCAGAGTCTCTCACAATCACCCCTACACAGGCACAAAAAAAGAGTGAGAAAAAGAAGAAGAAGAAGAAGAAGAAGAAGAAGAAGAAGAAGAAGAAGAAGAAGAAGACATTTAGATGTGATCATAAAAAATAGCCAAAAAGAGGCGATCGTTGAGATAAAAGTTGTCAAGCCTAACAATCAGTTGCTTCGTGGTGGAATTTGAAGTTCAATAACAAGTTCAGTTTTGCCTGAGGTAGGCCTGTGTGAATGCTGATTTTACTCAAGTGTTTCCCAAACAGTTTGTTGGAACAATATTGCATATGAGGCCCACTGATTGCAGGCAAGAGTAATTTTAAAGTTTAACACTTTAAGGCTCAGCACATTAAGTCTGCCAGCCTCACACAAATCACGACAATAATGGTAATATTGGCATATGCCACAAAATCTGAACAGAAAGGAGCAAAACATTGGAGAATAACAACGTTAAACTAAGATGTATGTGTGTGTGTGTGTGTGTGTGTGTGTGTGTGTGTGTGTGGTGGGGGGTGGGGGGTAGTGTTAGGGGCGCATTGAACGCCAAACCACATTTTGTGCCGCTTAAAAGCCTGCTAGAGAGTCGCAGGCTGCAGAAATTGCGGCGCAGCAGCATCTCTCCTCTTGGAAGGGCGCAGGATTAAGAGGCCGCAAGATTGTTAAACATGTCAACGTGTAATTGCACGATAAGGCCCTCACGAGGAATTTATTGGCCCAGTTGCTATTTCTATTCCCCCCTAATCTCGTTCAGCACATTCGTTCCGTGCAATCTGTCTCCGTAATCTTCTGCTACAGAGCGGCGACCAATAGCGGCATACCGGCTTTTTTTGGTGAAGGGAGAGAAATATGCAGAGGCGTGATAAAGTGATGCTAATTATCCCCATTTAGGACAGCGAGTGCGAGAGATCGGGAGTGCAGGAGAGAGAGAGAGAGAGAGAGAGAGAGAGAGAGAGAGAGAGAGAGAGAGAGAGAGAGAGAGAGAGAGAGACGAATACGAGCCAGCAGCAGCCAAGGCTCTCCCAACGCAAAATATATCGGCGGTTACAAGATAAGGACATCGCGCTCTGAGACGATTTATTGGTTGGGGTTCACCGCCATAACCAGCAGCTCCAACACTTTGGCTCCCACTTCCAACCCCATCCCATCTTTTTCCACGCACACCCGCCCCACCGCTTTGGCGGAGGAGTAAATTATTTTGGTGAAATTTACCAGAACGCTTTGGCTTTAACCTGGCAACGTGCCCTAAATCGTACCCCGCCTCTGTGCTTTCAGCGCTAATCCGTGTCGCTTTTCGGGGGCACCAAAATTACAAAGAGCTGCAGAGAGGGCAGTCCCTCTGCTCTGCTACTCCACGACTCAGGCAAGTAAAAGTGTAGGCCTATTAAGGATCAGGATCACTGGGTCATCATGACAACTCGTTATAAGAAACTGAATATTATATGAATGTTTATTTAGAAAGAAGTGACAAGAAGAAGAAGAAGAAGAAGAAGATATTCCATTTTAAATCATATCTTTAATTGTGGAAAAGAGTCTATTACATAGTTAAGTTACTGTTACCAAACCATTTAAGCAAAAAATATTTATTTAGCCGTTACCTTAAAACTTTAGTTTATCAAATTATTTTTCAGTTTATTGTAGTTAATTTATAATATCAATTTTAAACAATGAAATAATTAGGCGACGCTAATGGTTAATTTTTGTTAATACTATGACTATATAGATTCTGGAGGTTATTTTATCCTTCAGACACTGTATATGGGATGGGATGCTGAAATCTCTGAAGCTCTGACACTTGTTGCTGAACTTCCTCCAGAGTTAACAGGGAAGCGATAATAGACTCTGACCTGCTGCTGACCCAGAGGTCAGCGAGTCTGCTAGTTAATCCCACATCCCCTTACACACTCCATCCAAGTCGTTTTCTGTGATTCAGCACACAAAAATACATGAGCACAACACAGTCCACAGCTCAGGTCCCAAGTAATGTGCAATAAATGAGTGCATAGAAAACTAAATGTCGTAAACTGGCCTGTCGGAACACCATGTGAGGCTTACATTATTTACAAAATATCAAATTATTAAAACCCATACTATTAGATGCTATTGAAGGAGTTTTGTCTAACAAAAACGTCTGATAGTGTCTGAGTGATTCCTGGTCTTAAATCATGCAGTTTGTGTTAAAATATTTATTTTGAATGATTCGGATTATGTCTGCAAACTCACATGTGAAATATCAAATTGCGCAGGTGTTTCATGTCCGAGATGGAGTTTAGGTTTAGTACCCTATAAACATTTAGTAGCTACACTAACCGTTTTGTCTTTTTTAATTCGTTATAAGATCTTTAAACAGTGAAATTGCCGTAAACTGTCAGAACGGCATCCACAAATTTGTTTAGGTGTTAGTTCTTCAAAGCCGCACATGCGCATTATTGTAATGCCTTTCCGTTTTCAAAAGTTAAAGCGTCTAGACCTAAATTATGAAAGAGACTAAAATCGCAGGTGCTTGATTTGTGCTTGCCATAACATTGGATTGGAACGCTTCAACTTGGAGTACAAAGAGGCTTTTAATTGCAATTTAATTAATTGTTTTTCAGTCCTCGATATACGTGTTCTCGGTGGAAATCATAATTTATTTTGCAGGGTAAAGTGCAAGAGAGCAGATTTAATACATTGTGGAAAAAATCTGCTTGACATGCTCACGTCAAAACGTTAAGGTTTTTTGGTTTTATTTCCCCATAAAGTAAATAATAATAATAATAATAATAATAATAATAATAATAATAATAATAATAATAATAATAATAATAATGGTTAGTCTAATTCATGGAATTATTTTTTTAAATATTATAGGTAAATTGTATTCTCTATAAAGTAAGAAATCTCGAGTGAACTAACATTACAAGAAATAACAACTAATTTATTATTATTATTTTTTTTTTTTAAATCTGAAATACCGATGATGGATTGGTGAATAACGACTAACGACTGAATTATAGGGTGCAATTAAAGGTGGTCCTTTACACTAAGGAGCAAATAGGTGCACATTATTCCCCAATAAAGATGTGAGGGAAGGAGCGGAACAATTACACAATGCCATGAACAAAACAACAAAACTAACACATTTTAGAACCATAGTAACATTCTTCCAAATTTTATTTAGACAATGAGTCAGCGCAAAGTGAGGATGTTAACTGGCAGGAATGCATTTCATAAATTATATACAGTAGCAGTTACGTGCCAGTCTTTTCAAATATTAAAACTTATTCACAATTTACAAGAAATGTTACAGCATATTTCAGGTACATAGATTCACGTGTACAAATGTTTCAAATGTAATAGGCTATGCAAGAAACTCTTTATAAATTCCCAGAAACATTTTTCCAAGTTATGCTAGACGTGATCTTATTAACTTAAAAAAAAAATGAATTTGCACAAATAAATATGTGAACAGAAACACTTCAGTCAAGGTGAACATCGCATTTTGGCATGGCCAGGAAGAATGTCAAATTAGAATTCATGAACAGTATAATTTAAAAAAAAAAAAAAAAAAATATGTTTAGTCTAAGTGACATATCATCAGCTCGCGATTTCCTCCGAACGGAAACCGAAATGATAGCTATTTTTATCTTAAATTACAAGGACATCTTAAAACATTCTGTACAAAAGTAGTTAAATGGCCATCGAAAAGAGGTCAATATTTGGTGGTGTGTCTGAATCCCCCCTCCCATTCTTCAGCAATTTCAAATGTGCGTGAGCGGGACAGTCCCGTTTACTCCGGCCGTCGTGCTCTGATAGTGTTGCGGTAAAGCGTGTAGTCTGCTCTGAACGGACGGTTCTCCGGACTCTCCAGCCGGTAAATACATGCTAATCATCTCCCTCAAGTCTCCCTGGCACGGGCCTCTGGAGTGCGTGCTAACTGGAGGACTTACGTTCGGCTCGGACTTGACCAAAGAGCTCAGCGTGCCGATGGCGGCCGACGACGCAACACCTGCGTTTTGGTGCTGCGAATAGGAAATCCCTCCATAGCCGGGCGGCGACGCGCTCATGTAACTCTGTGAACTGGATATAGGGCTGTACTGCAGAGCGCTCATGTCGTAGCGGTGCATTGGCTGCGGGTTGTGCGGATGATGGTGGTGGGCATGGGGGTGATGGTGGTGATGTGCCCCGCTGCCCGGGTGCTGCCCATACGCGAGCTGCGCCTCCTGCATCATAGCAGCAGCGGCGGCGGCGGCAGCCACTTGGCCCGAATACGCGCCGTTTGCCCACCCGTTCATGTGCGAGTAACCGGCGCCGGCTGAGCCTCCGTGACCCCCGGGGCTTTCTAACCTCTGGCCTACTCCGGCTGCGCTCATGCCCACCCCGAGACCAACTCCCGCGCCC